>VXBW01006651.1:104289-172788 GCA_013400375.1 Thinocorus orbignyianus | reverse complement strand
AAAAAAAAAGAAAAAAAAAAAAAGAAAAAGTACATTTTACCCTCTTTTTTTAAGAACTGTTTTTTGACTCCTCCTTTTCCCTTGAGTCCTAGAATTTTGCTTTGGTTCTGGTAGGAACAGTTAGGATTTCTGCTGGCAGCTGTTACTGTAAAACAGGTTTTTATTACAGCATGTAGATGGACAAAATCACTGATAAATGTGGAAGTGATAATATCTTGGCTTTGTACCAGCTGAAGCCTTCTTAGTGCATTAGTCTATGTAAACTGGAAAAATCTCATCATGTGCTGGCTTGGTCACTTCAGAATTAACTGTCAAGGTTCTGGTGAGCCAGCAGCTTCTTTTTTTCCTTTTGAGTCTTTACCTTTGCTTTCTTACTATGCTAATTGAAATTTTCTATTGGATGATTAAGCAAAATTAAAAAGTGTAAGGAACTAAGTGATGATTGAGGGCAGATTTCGAGGATTAAAATGGAAGAATAACGAAAGATAGATTTTTATCGCTTTTAGGGTGTACTGTAAAATTTTTTAAGGAGGCTTGGAAAACTATAAAATTTTGATTAAGCTATAGACCAATTGTGTGGTTGATATACTCGGGAAATATTAGGCCTTAAAAGCTTAGTATGAAGAGTTTATATTCTTTACACTGCTGCTGTTGCTTCTCTGGAAATGTATTGTGGATGCACCAGTTTTCTAGCGAGACTCCAACACTTCACCACAGGTTTATTTCTCCTCCCTCTTCCCCCTCAACTTGCTCTTGGTTTCCTAAAGACCCTCACGCGGTGCACAGGATGACGATCTTTGCAGCATTACCAACTCAGTTTGGTCCCCGCGTGCCCCACGGGGAATGCTCTCCCTGTCACTTCAGAAAGCAGACTATTCCAGGGACTGTTTTTCTTCCCTTATGTTGCTGTGAAAACACGTCCACGCAATCATTTAGGTTCCTCCCCTTCCATCTTTAATAGAAAAATCCAGGGATTGGTTATTTCTTTTCTTTTTTCCCACTTGTTAATTGTTCTGTTACCAACAGGGCTAACTGTTTTCTGCAGCGCTGTATAGTGCATGATATCTCAGTCAATGTCCTTTTTAGCAGTTAAAAATTTACAACTCGGCAGCCTGAAGTTTTTAAAACGGGAAAGCTTCCTAATTTGTATCGTTTCACCTCTCTGTGTTGATTACTAATCAAAAGCAGTTCTTAAACATTTTGATGTTGTTACTAGTGGATGTATGGTAGATGGATTTAAGCTTCTCTGATAATTACTACATGATTTTAAACAATATATACTTAAAATAAGCATCTACAATAAATGTGTTGAGCCATATTAACCTGCCAATGGGATCTGTGAAAAAAGTAATGGCCTCGTTTTTTTTTTCTCATTAATTTCTTTACTTTTTTTTGTGAAGCGGCTATAAGTGGCATAATTGTATTTAAAAATAACAAATTAGGCGTAGGGTGTTTTTTTTTTTTATACTTCTAACATAGCATGTGGTGTTGATGTATTACTGTAGACCAAGTTTGTCTTCCACACCAAGACGTGAGGAAATTGTGATTTGTTCTCTCCACCACAATTGAATTACACACTTCTGTCATTTTGGAACACTGCAGTTTACCATGGGACACAGTGTACATATTTCTTGCCATAATGGTAAATGATTGATATATTTAAGGATTAATAAATTTGTGATTTCTGCTGATACTGTGCTTGTGTGTTAATTTCCTGATTAATTGTGGTTTTTGCCTTGGAAAATGTGTGGTGTCTGTTTGAATGAAGGAGTCGGAGACACAGATGCAGTTTCTGACAAGCCAGATTTGCAGTTTGAAAATATGAGCGTTTGCTTTTGGGATTTGTCTTCTGGTTTTTGGGATTTGTCTTTCTGGGATTTGTCTGTGGGTCCTTCCTGAGGACCCGGTTATACGGTTTATGCTGTTGATAGATTTCACACATACTGTGCATTTATAGGTCTGTGTTTAGAAATGTTTTAGGTACATTTCTGTAGCTGCCTTGCTGTGTTTCACCTGCTCGTCCTGCAGCCCAGGATACTGCGAGAGCTGTTATTGTTTGTGTAGCGTCACCATAAAATGCATTAAAGCCCATAAATAATTAGCACTTAAAATAATGTACCGGTTTAAAAGCCGTAGTGATTTTAGGCTCTCTGCTGAGAACAGTCCTTTATCCCTGCAGAAAAGCGAGGAGGAGAGGAGAAGACTTCCAGCTTTCACGGGTCACCAAATGCAGAGCTGGACGGTGTCTCTGGTTGTGTGCCAGGGGCAGCAGCGCTGGGGTGGCCGGGATCCAGGAGTGCTGCCTGGCCCGGCAGCAGGAGCAGATTCCTGGGCTTGTGAACATGTCATTGCTTCCTTCTGGGTGGCGTTTCACTATGTATTTGTAAACAAGAAGAGAAATAGCTAGGAGAGACCTCAGGGGTTTGGAATGCTTCAGTAAACCCCCCCAAGGAAGCAGAAGTGGGTTAGGTCTGTTTTATATTTTGTCATATCGCTTCTGCCTACTTTGTTTACTCATTTTTTCCACTAAGTACTATTCCAGAGATCAGTTTGGCTTCCATTTTAAGCGTGCGCCCGCAGTAAGCTGTTTGACAGAAGTGGAATTGCTGCTGATTTCGGGTATCTGGGTAAGAAGAGAGAGATGAGTGTGTGCAGAACGTGAGGAGGAGGAGGAGGGGCGTGGGGAGAATACATTTGCTAAATATCAGGTTGAAGATTTGGGAAAGGTACCGTTTTATTTATTTATTTATTTATTGTATTGTGGATGTCCTTTTAGAGCAGAAATGTTTTAATATGCTGCCTCCTGGTGGCTCTTTGTAATGATGTTTTCTGTTCAGGCACACACGGGAAGATGCTGTTTATTCTGATCAGAATAACGCTTTCTTGCACTCGCTTTTTTAATGTGTGTAAAGGAACACAAAATATTTCAGAGGCTTAATAGGTCCATCTACTGGGCCTTGAATATATGCTGCACACATATCTGGAGGAGTCAGATTCTTTCCATTTTCTGAAAATGGGCTCCCAGGACACAGTTAAGGAAATAAACACAGAGTTGTATATTAAATCTGGAGTTCATTTTGTCAAAGATGAACTTTACTTTTTCTTCAGTGTGCTATTAATCCTTTTGTTACCTGTCATCTGGTTGGACTGTGTGCTCACAGAAAATAGAATTACTTTGTTCTTCTCAGGGCTTTTCTTTCTTCTTAAATTTATGCAGTCATACTTCATACGTAGCTCATCTTATGAAAACACCATTAGTCAAAAAATTAACTGTATTAGTGGGAGAATTGATCCAAATTGCTTCAGGAGATTCAGCTCCTGTGTTCCTAACAAATCACTGGTAAAATACAGACAGCTGTGAGTTGAATGGATTAAAAGTTCAGTGCTACAAGGTCCAAGGGCTAATAATTGTCTGGTTCCAGCAGGGAGAGGGGTCCGATGGACCTGCACAGTGTTGGGAGGTTTTGATCCCCATGAGAGCGGGGACTTTCCAGTCCTGAGGACTATCTGTGCCTCACATGAAAGGAAACCTACAGAAAGCAACCTAGAAACCTTTCTGCTCTTCTCCTCCCCTTGCACAGATATCCGTGGCAGGGTCTGCTTCTCGGACAACATGGATGTAAAAGGGAGAACACAGGAATTCTCTGTGCTGGTTTGCTGCGGAACAGCAGCACGAGGCTGCTCATTCCCGTCATACTCTTGTCCAGATGAGCCCAGGCAAAAGGCACTGCAGGCAGTAAGTTCGGGGAGGAGGAGAATGTTTAATGAGAGAGTGTGAGGGGAGGAGAATCAATGCTGTGGTGACAAGCTGATAAAAAACAGGGCTTACAAGGCAAAGAGAGAGGAGAGCAGAACTTCTGTATTTACAAAAACACCACATTCTTTGTTTAAAGGTGTTACGAGACCTATGGGACTGGACCATCTTATAAGTTCTTTCCTGTGAGGGTGGTGAGGCACTGGAACAGGTTGTCCAGAGAAGTTGTGGGTGCCCCATCCCTGGAAGTGTTCAAGGCCAGGCTGGATGGGGCTTTGAGCAACCTGCTTTGGTGGGAGGTGTCCCTGCCCATGGCAGGGGGGTTGGAACTGGGTGATCTTTAAGGTCCCTTCCAACTCTTGCCATTCTATGATTCTATAAAAGTAGCTGGCAATTTGGGCCATAGAACCTTTTTCATCATAATGACCTCTAATTAGTTATCAAAGTTAGGTGGTTGATCATGGCAAGTGGTTGGGACGAGATTGTTTCCCTTCAAATAGCAAGGGCCGAGCCTGCGTAGCCACAGAATATCCTCTGAAAAGTTGCATTAAATTGCTGCGTAGAATCTGTCAGGAATCTGACGCACCTCATGATAGGTCAGGGCTTATAATTACTTGCTTCTCCTGTTCCCTGAGCTCAGCCCATAGTGGAGATATGCTGCCTCATGCCAGGGCAGAAGGAGCAGCAGCCACATCACCAAGTTCCCAGCTCAGTGACAGATATGTCCCAGTGTCCTCACAAGCTGACATGGGAGGAGAGAGGGGCGAAGTTTATTAATAAACAGCCCACTGCATTGCGAGGGAGTTCATGGCAAAGAAAACAGCCCTGAGCTGGGAAGGAAGAGACCGCTCCGCTCTTTCACCGCTCCGTTTCCCACCCTTCTCAGGCATTCCCTGTTGGCTCTCTGAGAAGACAGCTGCCCAGGACCGAGGCACTGGCGGTCACAGATCAGTAACACATGTAAGTCAGTCTAGGAATTGAACTCGCAAACAACTAGCATGACAGTGGAGGTAAGAGCCGGTGTTTGTGTCCCTGACAGCCCGTTTTATAAGCAAAGTTGCTGCTGAGCATCGGTACCTAAAGAGAAGTGAAACCCTTGGTGAGGATGGAGAAGGGAGAACTCGTAAACACGTGCCTCTGTTGCGTCACGACAAGACATCAGTTTAAACAACATATAAAACTGTTGCCGTGACCATGGAGAGAGGGTAAGTACCAGAGCAAGCAGCAAGAGTTCAGCCCCAGGATTGATGGTGGGAGAAAGTGAAGAAAAAATAAGTTTATTAACACGTTCATGAAGGAAGTCAGTCATTCACGGACTGCTGAGACTCTCTTGCACAAGTCCTTTGGGGGGATTATCCTAGAATGAAGCAACTGCAGAGACCAGATGTCAGCGTTGTGTAGACTTGGTGATGCTACCTCATGTAGCTACCTCGTGTACTGGTGGCGGTGTCTACTGCCCCATTTTTAGCATGCGTTCTCTTCTGATTGATGTATGCATGTGCTTTCCCCTTGCTGAATCTGGCAGCCACTGCTTCAAACACCCTGCACCACAGAATTCCCAGAGAAATCCCCATGTGCTCTGCCAGGTGATGGATCCACTGAGGGTTTTATGGAGTATAAGAAAAAATGGCAGGAGTCCCAGAAACTGGTGTAGGAAGCAGACGATGATCTGCGCTGCTGTCACTTGCAAAGCCCCAGAAGATGTGACAGAGGGCAAGGAGCATCGCTCTGAAGGGTGTCAGAAACTCGGGTTGTGCCTGGAGTGAAATGGGTTGAACTGAGGTTCACAAAACGCCAGCGTTAAGGGCTGGTAGACACAAAGTGAGTGAGATGTGGCACTTGAGTTCTCCCTGGTGCTCCACCCATCCCTGGAACACACCTTCACCTTGTCTGTCACCAGTGTATTCTTGCTCTGCAGGCATGTCCTTCCTCTCCTTACCTCATTACCTTATTAACCCATTTATTCCAACTTATTAACCCGTCTATTAACCCAACTATCACAGTGGTGTGGTGTAACAGGACTCTCCTTGCACAGCCTCAGTGCTGTGTTGTGTTTGAGTTTTATTTCTTACCCTTGTCAGAAAACCTCTATTCTGAACTCAGTATTCACCCTCTTGCTGTCCATCTCCTTGTGCCCCTGTGTTTGTTTTCTGCACCTCACAGGCGATGCCTCTGCTCCTCGGTGCCCCAAAGCAGGGGCTGGTGAACATCAGGAGCCTGGCGTGTTCTCAGCACGCTTACTTGGTTAAGTTCCTCAGGCGAAATCGGCATCCGAACATCTATTCCCTGGCCTGAGCTAGAGCTTTATCATGAGCTGAGAGCGTGGCTTTTCTGCTGTTCAGCTGTAGTTGCTGCTGGGCATACACTGACATGAAATAGCGAGTGTCTTGGANAAAAAAAAAAAAAAATCATGAAATGCAGGCACAGCTGTAGAAGGGGTGAGAGTTGTGCAGCAATTTTACAATCACAAGTTTGGGTGTAGCTCCCCTTTTCTGTTTCAGGTTCCAAAGGCATTACTAAGGTAGATGTATCTTCTATATTTATTTTTCAGGTGTAGGAATTCCTGTTAGAAGGGCTGCCTGACAGCCCGGCTGGAGCACAGTGGGTTTTCCTCACGATGCAGTCAGTGGGCTGCCAGGCACTTTGCTGGAAGTGCCCAAATGCTGAGTTCCCATTTGTTTCAAAGGTCTGGTCTCCCGAGTTTTTGGCGTGCTCAGATGTTGATGCTCACAGGGCAATCTTCCATTTTTCTCTGAACAATGTTATTTCAAAAGGTTCCTCCTCTGTTTCCCCCAGGTACTTATTCCTACTTTTGATCACCATCAAAAGCCCAGAGGCAGGTTAAGAGATTTTTGTTTTTAACTCAGGTCACTTTACTAGTCTGGTTTTACAAGGTTATCCAACAAGAGGTTGCATCAGCATGACAAAGGAGTTGTATAAAATAAGCTTTGGGTGGGAAAAGACAGGGTTTTAAACCAGTTTTACCACTGGAGGAGATGTAAGTGCAATTTTTTCTTCAGTAATTGAATACAGCATACCTACCAACATACTAATTTGTGGTCTAGAGCAGGTGAACTTAAAAATTAACTATGTACAGCAATTTTTCATCAACTTTACACATCTTCATGTAACTCAGTTATTGACTCCCATAAAATTCCAAATCCTGTTTCCTAGCAGTAGATTAATTGTAGTTGCAGTTAACAGTTTGGAACACAAAGCTTTGTGTCGCTTCCCACACCTATTTCTTCTGTGAGAAACGCCAGCTCACACACAGAATGTAAGAGAGGACAAAGTCATCGAAGCAAAGGTTAAAAACAAAGTATAAAAGGGGTTTATTAAAAATTTATGAAACTGTGCTGAATTGGGTACATGCCAGGCAAATGCACAAATTCTCTTTTTGTTTTTAGGTGTATGTACATTTTATCCCGGCCACTTATATGTCTGTCGCCCCTCTCGTTGGTTGAGAAGTCAGAGCTCGCATTCTTCCTGCCCGCTTAACCTATTAGAGATTGAATTTACACCTTTTTACCTTGTAAGGTCTTAACATGCCTACTCCAAGAAGTCATTATCCTAAACTCGCCTTTAATTAGTTGATTAGACTACCAGCTATCCCACAGTCTTTTGCCCCCTTCTACTGGCCATTGTTAGTGATTACAAGCACTCTGGTGGCCATTTACTTCATCAGGTGGCCCTATCTTCCTCTTCACCACTTGTTCTCTCGATGAACCTAGCTCTGCCATTGTTAGTCACAGCCCCCTTGGCAATGTTATTGTTCAATCCTCGTTGTCTTCAACCTTGGTGATACTACCCTATTCTTTAAGTTCCTGCTTTGAAGGTTGCTTTTTTCCCCTCATTTGTTTCCTTTGCTCAGATAACGTTCTTTCCTTTTCTTAGATAACATCCTGCAGAGGCTAATCTATGAGTTTCCACTGTCTCCAGGCCCCTCTCAGGACACACACCACAAGCAAAGGACACAGAGTAGCTGAAGCAAAACTTCAGACCCACTTCTCACATCTCTAGTGGTCCCCACAGCTCACAAACTGTGTGACAGAATTCCCGCAGCATCAGTCAGTCTGTGAATACATCTCATACTGTAATACCATGCCCTTTCTCAGGTGCTAGATTTTCGGCTGGTAACAGAAGGATCAGTAGCTCTAAAGGAGGTTTCTTCAGACTCAAACTGTGTTACAGTGTAAAGCTATGACAGTTTGGATGATTACAAATTTCTTTTATAAAAATCTGCTTTTTATTTGGGAGAAACTAAGCACCAATGCTTTCTAGTCTAGGAAGGCCAGTTCTTGCACTAACTCCAAAAATACAGCCTCAAAGCCCAGTAGCTGGGCATTTACATGAAGGTGGAAGGAGTTTGGCGCTCATCTGCTCGTTCAGAGCTCAGTGTGGCCCTACTCAAGGGTGACAGCAACAAGAAGAGATAGGAGGAGACACATAAGTATTCCTGAGAGGGGAAGGCAGCTTTCCCGTCTCTGGCAGTGCCCAAACCACTGGGTGCCTGGCTGCTGCTGGGCAGAAGAGATCCAGCTGTCCCATGGATGGTGCATAGGCACAAGAAGCAGCTCAGCCAGTGGCTCAAGAATGCAGAGCTGGCCAGTTTGTCAAGAGCAACTTGCCTGGATGTACAAGTAAAAGCAGATGTTCTCAGTGTGAACGGGAGATACTGATCACCCCCAGGAAACCAAATCCTGCAACAAACCCATATTCAGCACTGCTGAAGAAAGGAAAGTGACCGACCCAAGTAAGAGAAGTCAAAAAAATCAGCAGCTCTTTTTTCATCACTCAGCTCCTTCCCAGCCAGTGCCACTGGGTCACAGTTCCTGCAGAAAACCAGAAATCATTTACTAAGGTCAGCCAAACTGTGTTCCAAGTGGAGAGGGTGATAGCCTGGCCCCTCAGGAGGGCTCACTGGATTCAGCAGAATCAATGGTTTTCTCCAGACACCTTATCTAAAGATCAAGGAAAAACATCTTTGCATACATCACCCGGGATTTCTTTCTCCTCTTCTGTCATGCACACAAGAGAGAAAGTAAAAAGCGACACTTCAAATCAGCAACTCTGAGACTAATAATGGCACCTTCTAGGTTTTTTTTTCTGAGCAAAACTCAACTAAAGTGCAGAGGCTGGGCCGTGCCAAAATTAGCCTGTCATGTTCATTGGGGCAAATGCAGCTATGGAAAATTCACTACTTTGACCTCCACAGATTAATTGTTTTTCATGTGGATACTTGAACTCCAAGCAAGACTTTACAAAGGGAAAAAGAAAAAGAAAAAAAAAAGAAAACCACAAGCAAAACCAAACCAGTATGTATGCATGAAAAGCCTTGTTTATATCCCGCTGTATTATCAATATTTTAAATCAAACCACTTTATTTCCACACCACGGTAAAAATACTATCAGAAGCTTGTTTCTCTTTCTGGTCGTTCAAATCAATACTGCAAAGAAGGGAGGCTCAGGGAGCGTAAGTATCTTTTACAGTGACATAGGGATATTCTTTTGGCTTTAAAAGTAAATATTGTAAAGTAATACATTTTAGTAAATTAGGAAAATATCCATTGTCATGCCTTCATTGCTACTCTTTGTATTGGTAGTTTTCAGATCGTCTCTCTAGACCCTGGAAAACCTGTGAATTAAAGGGTACTGTGAAAGTTGAACAAAATCACCTTTTAGTTTAAGGCTTAAATATACTCTGTCTATGTATTTTTAAGAACCTGGGAGTATTAACTAGTTTCCAGTATCCGGGAGGGACACAGCTAATGTCTGCTTCTGTTGGTCACCTGCAGGAACCTTCTTCATATCTCCAGGCCACAGCATTTCCACAAACTGATTGAAGAAGTTTCTTAACGCAGTTTGAGGCATCTGAAATTACCAGCAACACTTGGAAAGCTGCACATTTGTGGTTTATCAGAATGGTAGAGTTTTGTGTGCTGATAGTCAAAAAAATAATTTATAATTTTTTTCAACATATGTACAGTAAGTACTCATGCAAAGAAATCCCTTCTAAAGAGCAGTAGTAGTTTGGGGGTTTTATTTTAATTCTGCCCTAACTACTTAGTGTCTGAGTAGTTAAATACCTTGTGATGGAGGCAGACAAGCACAGCAGCAGCACACTGATTTCGGAGCCTGAACGTAGAGCACTTTGAGAGGAAGCTGTAAGGCACAAGTCAGAGTTTTTCCCCCTTTTTCATTCAGGCCATGAATCTGAGCATAGGTGTTCCTTGTGCAGCGTCAGGGCCATCACCACTGACTGATTATTACAGACAGCCTTTCTCTGCCTTCTCCCTGAAAAACAATCAGGGAAGGATCTAGTTTGTGTTTCAGTGGAGCTCAAAACGATTGTCAAAGTCTCCCCAATGACAACAGCAGAGAAGATCCCTTCCCCTGGGCTCCTGTCAACTCAAGGGACCACAAAGACTGAAGAAAGAAAAAGAAAAAAATAAAAAAAGAAATTTTAAAAAAAAAAAAGCAATGAGGCTTAACAGGAAACATTACAAATCTCTTTCCTTAAACAAATGGATACCTTTGATTTCAATATATGAACAGGTACAAATAACAAATGCTTAAAGAGACAGCGGGGGGAGAAATTTTCTCTCTCCTCCACAGTTAAATAGGGGGTGGTGGTTTTGGGGTTGTACCCCATCCACAGCTTTCTGTAAGCACCAGTTCCCAGTTAAGCCCAGCTTTTCCTCACACAGCAAGGCAGAGCTGCTTGACACTCCACAAGCCTTACACCATCTGCCAAAAGGGTCTAAGGGGTTTATTGGAGCGAGTGGGAGAGACGGGGGAAGAGAAGTATACTGCTGCCATCAAAACCAGCTCAGGGTGCTGAGAAGTTTATTGCTACTTGCTCCTCAATACAACAAACAGCATCAGTGGCTTGTGTTATGTAGAAAGGGACATTTTCTTAGTATTCCTTTGACCATTCTGCTTATTACCTTGTCTGGAGGAGCCAAGATCAAACCGGTCCCTTGGCCCTCCGTGTTTCCTTGTCAGGCTGAAACATAGTTCCCACCTCAGATCTATGGAGGTTTTCTGGCCAAGGGATATCTCAGCTGTGTGCAAGCAGCAACTGGAGATAAAAAACACACCAGGAGTAAATTGAGGAACCCACACTCTCTCCTCAGAGCACCAGGATCAGCATCCCGTATCACACAAACCTGTTGCAGGACCATGCAAAACTCTACGCAGGTGCCCAAGCAGAGGCTGCAGAGACCCCACAGTGCCTGCCCAGTGCAGGGAGGAGGGAGAAGAGGAAGGAGGATCTGGGGAGAACAGCCCAGAGCCAGATTGTCCAGCCCTGGGGCTGGAGAGCTGTCACCTGCGGCTACCGCTGTCCTGTGGTTGAGGAGGATGCCTGCTTTGCACATCTAGGCTGGGTTCCTTGCATCAGCTTCATTGTAGAGCCTCCCTCATCTGCTACCTCCCCAAAATCCAACTCCCACTCAGACTCCATAGCCAAAGCTGATGACATTCAGCCCCTGGCGCTCATGGTGGGATTTCTTCCACCTCACACAGCTGAAAGGTGGAGGAAGGGAATCTCAGGAGAGTCAGTGGGTGCTCCCCACCCAACTCGCATCTCCACACCCGGAGCCAGAAGCTCCAGAGCTCTGCCTTAAACTGGAAAAAGCATCCCTGCTCTCAGGATGTTGCCCACAGCACCACTCCATGGGTGCATGGTGCCAAAACAACCTTTGCTGGGCTTGAACATGTAATAGAAACCTTGCCAGAAAGCAGGAGAACAAGGAGTTCTGCCCTAACCCTGTACCCAGGATCCGCTGCCTCTTTAGAGCCAGCAGCAGTACAGTGTTTGTACTGTGGCCGTGTTTCCACGCAGCCACTGGAACATCTGCAAATTAAGGGGGGGCAGACAAGAATTTTAAGCCTCTTGCACAGCTTTTGGTGTAAGAAGGCTTTCTCCTTCCTTCTCTCTCCCCTGCCCCCCCATTTCTCTGCATCCTGCACTCTCTGATGGCAGAGGCAGCACCTGTTTTTAATAATCAGGTTAGCTATTTAATTAAAGTGAACCTTTTCCAAGGCAGTAAAGGTCATACCTGGAATATGAATGGCCCTTCATCTTGCAAAAGGCAAGATTTAAAAGCAGGGTGAATAAAAATCAGAGCCTCCTCACGCCTGAGTCGAACCTGCATTACAGGGTGCGCTTTAACAAGAACATGCTCCAGCCTTAATCAGCCAGCAGAAGTAAGACAGAACCATCCAGTTACATAGTGCCACTAACTGAAGTAATGCAGACAAATTACAATAAAGCTGGAAGACACACAAACTTACACAGCAGGAACCCAATACAGGGATCAAAGGCAGTCCCATACTGCTACCTAAATAACAGCAGAAAATAAAGACATTAACAATGCATCAAGACTAACACACACCCAAAAAAAGACCCAGGATTTGTAACACAACCACCCCTGAAGTAAGAAATAAGCCCCCAGGCCAGAGCTTAAATGCAGAGCTGGGGCCAATGGGAAGGATGAGTGGGTGGTGGAAGCTCCAGGTGAGGCCATCAGGTGATGGGATCTGCTAGGACACTTGGAGTGTTCTGTCAGCACCTGAAACCAAGAAGCTGGCATCTCCACCCACATCTCCAGGGCCAGTTTCCCAGCAGGGCTACCAGCATCCTTTGGAGTGAAGGGTGAGGTAGAAACAACATCTCTATTTAGGATGTGTCAAAGTGGGCACAGACTATGAACTTGATTTGCCTACTGTCCTTCAAATCAATCAACAGCAGTTGGAATTATGTTCAAGTTTGTGCCCATTTCCTCTTGTCCTCTCACTGGGCATCACTGAAAAAAGTCCCAAGTCCCTCAGCCTTTCATCATAAGATAAATGCTCCAGGCCCCTGATCATCTTTGCAGTCCTCTGCTGTACCACTTCCAGCAGATCTCTTTCCTTCTTGAACTGAGGAGCCCAGAACTGGACACTACTCCACATGGGGCCTCACCAGGGCAGAGCAGAGGGGCAGGATAACCTCCGTCGACCTGATGGTCACACTCTTCCCGATGTGCCCCAGGATGCCATTGGCCTTCTTGGCCACAAGGGCACGTTGCTGGCTCATGGTCATCCTGTTGTCCACCAGGACTCCCAGGTCTTCATCCTCAGAGCTGCTCTCCAGCAGGTCAGCCCCCAACCTGTCCTGGTGCAGGGGGTTATTCCTCCCCAGGTGCAGCACCCTACACTTGCCCTTGTTGAACTTCATCAGGTTCCTCCTCTCCACCAAACCCTCCAGCCTGTCCAGGTCTTGCTGAATGGTGGCACAGCCTTCTGATATGTCATCCATCCCTCCCAGTTATGTATAATCAGCAAAAGGGCTGAGGGTACATTCCATCCCTTCATCCAGGTCATCGATGAATGTGTTGGTGTCAAGTTCAAGTTCCCTGAAGTATTAGAAAGCCTTCACCTGGAACACTCTGCATTAGTCAAAGCCCACATGTTCAGGAAAGGTTAATTTAAACCAAATTCACAGAGATGCTGCTGAAGGGCTGGGAGAGGACACTCTTTGTAGGAGAGATGCTGCAAAGAGCTCCCAGTGGCATAGCCTGGGCAGCATGCCTGAGGCAGGGTCTCCGTCTTCCCCATTCTAGAACCCCAGAAGTAAATGCCAAGGAAACAAAGCATGTTTGGAAGTGCGGGAAGGCTGCCTGGTGGGTATAGGCTGGCAATGAGCACATTGAGGTAGCAATGTAGAAAGCTGTTTCATAGCAGGGGGGAAGGCAAAAAGTACCCCCAAATATTTTTCTTTTTTTTTTTTTCAGCTTGAAAGGAGTGCTCCCTTGCAAATTCTGAGCTCCCAGTGAAGGCAGTGGGATTCCTGGGCAGCCATCCTGGCACAGGGATATTCCTGGGTGTGAGCAAATACATGCCCACCTGCGCAGGCAAGGAGAGAGCGAGCACTGGGAAAGCTTTCTGGAATGGCCTTTCAAAACCTGAAACAGCCAGCTTTTACACTTCATGCTCTCCTTCCTCCCAGGTGGCAGAGCTGGTCTTTACATCTTTTATTAGATGAGAATTTAAAAGGAAACTATTCTTGGCCACAGTAATTTTCTGTTGCCGGTGACAATAGCTGAAACTGGAGATTTATTTTGAGTCAGGGAGGAAAACGGGCCGGGGATGGCTTTGTTGGTGTCTGTGGAGTACGGATGGGGGTTTTTTTTGGTGGGGGGAAGAACTGACGGAAGCATTCTTTCTAGGAATGGAGTTCAGAGCTGAGGCTGCTCGGCAGCGCAGGTGTGTAAGGTGCCTTTGGTGCATAAGGTGTAGTGGGGCAGCAGAGCAGTGGAGGACTTGGGTCTGAGACACTTGGGACCCTCAGCTTTTGGCTTCGTTACCCACATGTGATGTTCTGCTGGGCAACAGAATGACAGAGAATTAATTCTTTCCTGTGAGGGTAGTGAGACACTGGAACAGGTTGCCCAGAGAAGTTGTGGCTGCCCCATCCCTGGAGGTGTTCAAGGCCAGGCTGGATGGGGCTTTGAGCAACCTGCTCTGGTGGGAAGTGTCCCTGCCCATGGCAGGAGGGGTGTGGAATTTTATGATCTTTAAGGTCCCTTCCAACTCTGACCATTCTATAACTCTGAGAGTGCAGTGACATTCTGCTGCACAGCCTTGAAAACTGCCTTTCAGCTACAGGGAGCCTACGTCAGAGGGGCAGGAGAGCCCTGGGGGCTTCTAAACGCATTTCTAAACACAGCATCTTAAAAAAGCAACTGGACTTCAGTCTGAACAGCCAGAGCAGGGCTCCTGCTGCTGCTGCTGCTGGAAATCCAGTTGGAATGGGGTTTGGGCGTGCGTTCATTCCTGCCTTGGTGTTTCACTGACACGTTGTGGCTTGAAAGGGAACAACCACATGCAAAGCTGACGCTCGCTACAACCCAAAACCTGTCTTTTGGGTTTGTGTCCATGCTTCACCTCGCTCATGGCAGGCCGACACCAATCCAGCAGATTGTTTCTTTTATTGGGTTTTCTCTTATTTGCAGGATGGGACACCTCCATCTCCGAGGAATACATCTCCCCGTCTCCCTCAGCCCACACAAACACAACTGCTCTGTTTCCTCCTGCCGCCTGTGCCCCGGCTTGGGGGTGAGGGTTACTTCAGGCGCTGCCACAAGAGTGTGTCCATCCTGCAAAAGTCCCTCAAGGGCTGGGGACTCAGCCTGAATTGCAGCCTCACCCTGCCCTGGGCTCGAATGTGGCTGTAGCAGGAAACCCCTGGTGTGGGGAGGTGACAGCGGTGCGGGTCTCGGGGGCTGTGGTCCCTTGGGGGTTGGTGATGGAAGTTGTGGCTGGGTCCCTGGGGCCGCACAGAGCTCTTGGCTCTGTCACTGCTTTTCTGGTTGGTTTTTATTGATGCTAGTGTGTCCTCACACTGGTTTGCCAGCAAAGGCAGTTTTGCTGACAGAGAAGAAGAAGAGGAAGGTCATGTCTCCTGCGTTCCACTCCCACCATCACATTGTGCCTCCTCCCACCCACCCCTTGCTGCTGTACGTAATCCTTCCAGCAAGGAATGGGAGCAGCAAACCAGCCCTCCAGCAAGATCTCTCTGGGCAACAATCCCCGAGGTCCCTCCATCAGGTCGCCATGTTTGAAACACCANNNGAAACACCACCCCTTATTCCACTTTTGGGCTCTTTAATGAGAAATTAAGGTTCCCTCGTGGAATTGGATTTGCCCACATCAGGCCGGTGCCTATGGGATGCTAAGAGCTTACACACTCCGTTGGGTGCCTCTCTCGGGACCGAAGGGCTTGGCGGCGGGCGTTTGTGCTCACGTGCTACCTGCCTGCCGAGGGAAAAAAGCGGGAATTGGGGACTTTTGGGAATTCCGGCATCCCTGCAGTGCCGCTGCCGCTCCGCCAGGCGGCGCCACCGCGCCAGCGGCTCCCGCCCCGCCTCGCCATTGGCTGCTCCCCCGTCACCGAGGCTACAAGCCAGGGGGACGGCACCGCTCGCTGCCGCTAGGGGGCGCCGCCGCCGCAGCACCGCCGGGAGCGGGGCGGCGGGCAGGGGGCTGGGGGTGCCCCGCTAGGCCCCACCGCCCCTCCCAGGACCCTCTGCCCCTCCCAGGAGCTGCTTGTCCCCAGAGCCGCTGCCCTTGCGGGCGGGAGGTGGGCTGCGGGGACGGAGGGCTCCGGGACCGGGGGGGTTGCCGTCCCGGGAGGGCTCTCCGGGGTGGGGGACACGGGTGGGCGATGCCGGGAGCAGCTCCTTTGGTGGAGTCAGTGCGGTTCTGGTGCAGGTTTTACGCTCCCCGTGTGATGCAGGTACTGCTGGATTCACCAGCGTCCCAAAATTGTATGCGGGTTGCCCTGGGCTGTGCCCATCTCCAGCCCCGGGCGGGCCGGGATGTTCGGGCTGCACAAACAGGGCGTCCCCTGGACACTGGGGCATGGTCTCAGCATCCAAACCCACCATTGGATGGTTGAAGGACTGTCAGAACTTCCAGGGTTCTCCAAAGAGGGGAAGCAGAGATGCTCGTTGCTGCCCTAATCACTGTGAGGACCAGGAGGAGAACCACCCAGAACCCACCTGCAGCTGCCTGAGGTTCTCCGCAGCTCCTCTTGCTTCCCAGCCTCAGGTGTTGGCTGTTGCTTTGAAGATCCTGTATTCCTGCATCCCATCCCTCACTGAGTCCAACCTGGAGTTTCCCCATACCTGTCCGTGATGCAACCATCATCCCGGGAGCTCCGATGGTCACGTCCCTCCCTGTGCAGGGAGGGATGAGGATCCCCAGCAGTGCCAGGACCCCCCATGGAATGAGGAGCTCCAGGAAGGAGCTGGGCTGCCTCCACTGACGCCTGCCCCACACCCCCTGGCTGGGGATGGGTGACCACCCAGCCCACACCAGTCTGAAGACCCTAGGAGGACTGCACAGCTCCTGCTCCATGCTGCTTCAGGTCGGTTCTTTGAGCTCCTGTTTGGGGTCCAGCACAGTTTGGACCCCAGTTGGTTTTGTTTGTAGGTTCGGGTTCCCATTTGCTCCAGGCCCAGCTCCTGGACAGCTGCAGTTCAGTTTTGGCTCCAGCTCCTGATCATTTCTGCTCTGGTTTTAGGTTCCTCGTGGTCAGCTACAGCTCATGGGTGACTCTGGCTCATTTCAGGTCCTGTTTGGTGCGACTTCAACTCATCTGCAGCCTCAGGTTAGTTGTTTCTGTGCCCGTTTTGGTTCTGGTGCAGCTCATGGAGGGCTCCAGCCTGTTTACAGCCCCAGGCCATAGTTTCTTACCCGGTTTAGGCCGGGGCACAGTTAATTATCTCCACAGCAGTTCGTATGGGGCTGCTTTTGGGGTTTGTGCTGGAAACAGCACCGGTAACACCCAGCTGGTTTAGGTGCTTGCACAGCGGGGCACGGGCCGGTGGGTGGGGAGCAGCTGCACGGTGCTTCACTGCTTTTGTGTATTTCATCATCGTTATTATCATTACTGCTACTGTTATTATTGTCCTATTAAACTGTCTTTATCTAAACCTGTGAGTTTTACTTTATTTCTTTCAGTTCTCCTGCCCGTCCCACCAGGGTAAGTGCAGGGCTCAGCAGCCACCTGGGCTCAGCCAGGGCAGTTTCTGCACCATCCACTTCAGCTCCAGCTCCGGTTTGATTCTCTCTCTATTTTGGCTGCGACTCCAGCCCCTCCTGGCCTGTGCTCATGCAAACGATCTTGGCTTTTGCCCAGGTCGCAAATCAATCACTGTCACAACTTCTACATGAATATGAGCTGTCACAACTTCACACGTGTTGAGTCATTATTTATTGTTCAAACACTGGTGAACAAACAGCTGGACGTACAAAGATGGTGGGAAAAGCACTTTTTAGTCTCCGGGCCATCTCAGACGTTTAATTCAGCCTGGTGCATGCCCACATCCCTAAGTTTAGGGACCGATGCAACTGGACCCCCACCTCTGGTGAGGGTCCCCACACTCTGCCCACCCAGACCCCAACAGCATCCCCTCGCCCAAATTCCACCCCCACACCCCTGTTCTGGGGCTGCAAACAGCCGATGGCCTCTGTGTTCCCAAACCCCAAACCCGCAGCACTGAGTCGTCTCTTGAGCCCAGAGCCACAGCCGCCCCCGGCGTTTCCCAGCGCTGAGCACACGGGCCGGGGGGTTCTTCTGAGATGCAGAAAACCCGGGTTCTGCCCCAGAACCGCCCCAGAGCCCGTTCCCCAAACTCCAGCCGGGACCCCTGTGGGACTCAGAGCTGACGCCAGTTCCCTGCGCTGAACCTGCTTCTCGGGGCCGGTGCTGAGCCCCGAATCCCCCCGGTGCCGTTTCCAGCCCCTGACCCGACCCGGCCCGGCCCGCGGCTCCCGGCCCCAGCGCCCCCCGCTCAGCCCCGACACTAGCCCCGGCTCCCGAGTCCCGCAGCTCCGGCCGAGACCCGGCTCCGGGCGGTACCGGTACCGGCGGGGGTGCGCCGGGCTCCGGCCCCCGGGGTTCATTCCCCGAGCCCCGCCGGCTCCTCAGCGCAGGCACCGGCAGCGCGGCCACTGCTCTGGCCCCCGGCACNCCGCTCCCCACAACCGCAGGCCGAGACCTGGCCCGGCAGCAGGGTGACGGAGAACTACCGAGGAGACCGAGAGCTCAGTGCGGCCGGTGGGGCTTAAACGGCCTCGGCCCCGCCCCGCGCAGGCGCCCCGGGGCGGCTCCCGCCTCATACCGCAGAGCGGCGCCGGGGTCGGGGGTTGCGTGTCCCGGGGCTTTCTCCAGGGGCCGGTGAGGCGGGGACGGGGCCTGGGCCGCGTCTGGCGGACACACGGTGCTAGGCCTGGGCCTGGGCCTGGGCGCCGCAGGCGGAACTCCGGGCCAGGCCCCAGAGCGCAGCGCCCGGGCTCTCTGAGCCCCAGCACCGGCCTCCACCTCACCACCTCGGGGCCTCCTGTCCGACAGCCCCCGTCCGGGCCCCGAAATCGCCCTGAGGCCCGCTCCTGAGCCCCGAACCCCTCCATGGTGCCCGGGGCCGCCCCTAGGGCTCCGGATCGAGACCGCCCCGCCGGCCCGGCCCAGGCCGCACCTTACCTGAGGGGGCGGCCGGAGGCAAGATGGCGGCCGGGGCTCGCACTGCGCAGGCGCCGGGCGGCACCGCGCCTCGGGGGCGGGGTTAGATGGGGCGGGGCCTGTCCTGTCCGGTTCCCGTTGGGGTCTCCCCGGGAGGTCTCAGCTGCCTTTTTTTTTCCCAATTTCGCCCCAAAAAGTAGACTCCTGCGGCCGCTGGGGCGCTGCCTGTGCCCCTGCCCCGCTGTTGTTAGGCACTTGGGTCATTTCTCTGGCTGGCAAACGTCACAAACACTGCTTTGACAATAAAAGTGACTCAAAAGAAATTTAAAAAAAAGGGGGGAATAAAAAAGATATTGATGAAATGCCATGACAGCACACTGACTGAGGGGGTGAAGTCACTGTCCTTGTTGGAGNTCAGATACTGGAAGGCTCCTATAAATGCTATTAGCAGCATATTTTTCCAACAGGATCTGCTGCTGGGGTGAGAAGACCGATGATTATCGTTAATGCCAAGGGACGGTGGGTAGAGAGGACTCATGACTATTTCTCTCATCTCCCTCTCACTCTGGAGAGCTGTCAGAGAGCATCCATTGTTCCTTTCAGTGGCCCAGCCCAGCCCAGGACAGTCACCTTGATTCAAATGGAGCAATTAGCTCTGAGTTAGCTCCAGCTGACTCCTCTAATGTGCCCGAGAATCATCCATGGCAAGCCCAGAGGAAATCTTGTGTGCTTCAGTTTGCAATAAGCTTTGGAAATCATTATTCTTTTCAAGACTAACACAGATAACGGAGGATACAAATAATATTTGGCCTTTTGCTTGTACTGGGAGTCTGACACACTCTTTAAACACATGCTGACCTGGTTAGGAGGGCTGGGCAGGGTTTTTCTGCCAGCTATGGCTTGTCCAGCTTGGATGGAGACACCCCAGCAAAGCCCAGAGCCACAAACCGGGGCTGAGCACCAGCATCCCCTCCCTTGGGCTGCTCACCTCCTCCACACGTTTCAGGGGATTTTTGACCTCTGATCAAGTTTGAGCAAGCTATTTCTAGAAAAAGCAAAGTAGAAGCCAGCAGTTCCTTAGCCAGCACCATGCCCCAGCTCTCCTGGCCAGCTCATCCTCATCTGCTTCAAGCTGCCTCAAGCTTTGATTGCTCAGGATCCACAGCCACAAAGAGCAGAGAGAGATGGAGCAGTGGAGGGGATCTGGAAACCTCCAGAATGCAGCAGGGCCAGGTCAGCACCTCCGTGGTGATCCCACATCCAACAGCAATCCCAATGGATCCACATCCAACAGTGATATTGATGGATCCAAGTCCAGCAGCAATGCCTCTACAGCCCTCCATGAGCCCGCTGTGGAGGACAGAGCCCACCCAAGATGCTCCAGCACCCATGAGTACCCCAAACACCCAGCCATCCTGCCCCCCTCTGCTGCTCCCCACACAGCCCCAGTGCTGTGAATGGCAGAGGAGGATGCCTGGCCACCAGCAGCCTTCCCGAAAAATGCCCCAAGGGACCTTGCCACCATCCTCTGCAGCTGGGCACAGCAACAGAAGGCACCACCAAGTGAAAGGCAGAGACTTGCCAGCATCACTGCATTTATTTTCCACTCCAGAGAAAGCCACACTTATTTTACAGACACTCTCCAGGCAACCGCTTGATTTAAGGCATTTTTTTAAGACATATGAATGTTTTCCCAGCTGCAGCTGCCATCCCTGGGGCTGCCAGCGCCCACCGTCTCAGCGCAGCGTCACCAGCTCTTCAGCAGAAGTAGGGTGGATGGCCACGGTGTTGTCCAGGTCAGCCTTGGTGGCACCCATTTTGACGGCTACGGCAAAGCCCTGCAGCATTTCATCGCAGCCCATCCCTTGCATGTGCAATCCCACCACCTTTGGGGAAGAAGGAACAGGTTGGATGGGACCCAGCACTAAGACCCAGGCCAAAATCCAGGCTTGAAGCTGGGGGAGTTGGATCCCAGCCCAAGACCTGGTCTGAGCAGGGGACAAGAGGACAGCCAGCCCCCTGCAGCACCCAGCTGTCCGTCCCTGGCCCTCTCCACGCACCTTCTCCTCTTTGCCAACGCACACCAGCTTCATGACACACTTCACCTTCCTCTGGGTCATGGAGTAGTACAAAGGGGTGAAGGACGTGCTGTAGATCTTCACGTTCTCCTTGCCATGCATGGCCACCGCTTCCTCTGCAGCAGAAGACACAGAACATAGGTCAAGGGTGTGTTCTGTATCCCCAAGGCACATATAAAAAGGGAGTCACGGTGTATTTTGCAAGGTCCAGGCCACTTGCTGGAGATCAGATCGTCTCCTCGATCATCAAACCAGCAGCTCTGGGCCACAATGTCCCCGGCCTCTTCGCCCCCCATGCCCTGCCCGTCTCCACCTTCGGTGAGGCCCACAGTGCCGATGGGTGGGTGGCTGAAGACGACAGTAGGGATGTTATGGTAGTCCAGCCGGGAGTCCTGCTTGCCCTCGAAGAGCCTGTGGGCCAGCTTTCTGGCAGCCGCGATGGCCACTGCGGGGACAGATGGGGAGCCTGAGCTGTGGCACAGCATGGCACCGAGGGACCAGGGTGGGGGGCATGGGCACAGTACCTGGGGTGAGGAGGGCTTTTCCACAGACGTCCCCAACAGCATAGATCCCGCTCCTGGTGGTGTTCTGGTACTCATCCACCACCACATGGCCCTTGCTGTCCACCTGCACACCCTGCCATGGGAAATGACAGCCACCTTGCCACATGGCCCAGGTGGGATGCTGGTGGCCATCACGTTCCCAGCTGTGGGGGTGGCTCAGTGGGAACACCATCCTACAGCAGGCTCCAGAGATCCACAGGACCCCCTGAGACCTGTGAGATCCCCACAGACCTGGGGGAACTCCAGAGAACTATGGGAACCCCTGAGATCTGTGGCACCTCTGGAGACCTGCAGGACCCCCAGAGACCCATGGGACTCCTGGAGACCTGTGGGACCCATGGAGACCTGAGGGATACCCAGATACCCGTGGGCATCCTTGCAGCACCGTGGAAGGGCTGTGCTGCCATCTTACCACTAGGTCCAGGCACAGGTCCTCGGTGGTGGGCTCACGCCCCACAGCCCACAGGAGGCAGTCCACATCCCGGATCACTCCCTCTGTCGGCTTGCGGCCAGGCACTGAGGAGGTCACTGTCACGTCCAGCAGCCCAGAAGGGGTCTTGGTGACCGCCTTCACCTGTGGGGAACAACAAGAGCTGTGGGGCAAGAAGGTGCCAAAGGCTTTTGCTTTGCAACAGGCACTGGCAGCCGCACCACAGGACCAAGGATGCTGCCAAAGCCGTGGTCCAGCAGGCAGTACCCAAAACCCCTGCTTTCCCCCAGCCCTGCCTTTCCAGGAGGGATGGGACAAGCTGTGGGGACTCTCTACACATACCTTTGTGTGTTTCCAGACGTCCACCCCAGTGTTCTCCAGTTCCTGGGTGCAGTTGGAGCTGATCAGGGAGTCAAAGGTCCTCAGGACCTGGGCAGGAACCCACCAGTGCCGTTAGGTGAGGGTCTGCAGGCAAAGACACCACCTGGCAGCCCCCTCCACTGGCATTTCCCTGTGCCCCATCCGGGCCCAGAGAGGTTTGGGGTGCTTCTGGTTAACGATAAAGTTCTCCTCTGTTTGTTTTTCCCTTAATCTTTCTCTTTTTTCAAGTCATAGCTTGAGATAAAGCTGACAGGAACGGGTGCGGCGGCACGCAAGGCCACAGAAATGCCAGGCACACTGGCTGCTGCTGCCAAAACGCTCCTGGCAGCACACCCACGCTCCTCTCACCACATCTGTCCCCCACCAGTCCCGTGCCACCATCCTCTGCATCCCCACGGCCACCCAACTGCCCGACTCAGACCCTCCTCCCCCCCGAGTGTGGATGACCCTCTCCCTTCTGGTCACCATGGGAGGTGATGACCAGAAAACCTCGTGGATTGGGATAGGGGGGCACAGGCAGTGGCACTACCGCGTCCTGGCGGATCAGCAGGGATGACTTGGAGCCCAGCGTGGAAAGGATCCCGGCGATCTCCACGGCGATGTAGCCGGCACCCACAACCACGCTGCGCCTGCGGGAGAAGGGACGGTGCCATGTGCAGGGGCACCTGGCCACCGGCAGCAGCGGAGGGGAGGGATGAACCCCATCTGGATGAACTCCATCTTACCTGGGCAGCTCCTCCAGGTCGAAGAAGCCGTCGCTGGTGATCCCCAGGCTGGCACCTAGAAAGCAGAGCCCCTTTCACACCCCTCACCGGCCACGCTTCCCACCTCCCAAAACCTGCCTGGCTTTGGTGGCCATTCTACTCTCCCCAGGCAACCCAGGGAAGTCTGTCAGGCTCACCGGGAATTTCGCTATCAGGAGGGACGGCCGGGCGCCCGCCTGTAGCTATGAGGATGTGAGGAGCTGTGTACTTCTTCCCGGCCACCTCGATGGTAGGCTGGGGATCAGCGGTGAACTTGCCATAGCCCCGAATGATGTCGATAACAGCCTGAGGGAAGCAATTTTGGCGATTAACAGCAGAAGGAGGTCAGCTAACGGAGCCAGGGCTTCTGCAGTTAAAGAGGACACCAGTTCAAGCTGGAAAAGTGGCCAGAAATCCAGCAGAGCCCACTTTGCCGTGGGATACAGGCATCCTCACCTTCTTTACGTTAGTCTCATAGATGTCATTGAGGCGCCTCACGTACGCGTCGCGCTTCTCTTTAATCATTCTGGAACAGAGCCAGGGCTTAACGTCACGAACCCGTGGAGCTCAGCAAAAACCCAATTCATATAACTGTTTACATTGGAAGGGACCTTTAAGATCATCTAGTCCAACCATCAACCTAACTCTGATAAAAAACAACAACTCATCATGACACCACATTACTAAGCACTATGTCAACCTGTCTTTTGAATTCCTCCAGTGATCGTGCCCCAACCGCCTCCCTGGGCAGCCCATTCCAATGCTTGATAACCCTTTCAGTGCAAAAATCTTCTGATATCCAACCTGAACCTCCCCGGGAACAACTTGAGGCTGTTTCCTCTTGTCCTATTGACTTAGGAGAAGAGACAGACCCCCATCTCTCCACAGCCTCCTTTCAGGTAGTTGCAGAGAGCGAGAAGGTCTCTTCCCCTCAGCCTCCTTTTCTCCAGGCTGAACATCCCCAGATCCTTTCAGTAATCAATCCCTGCAGTAGGTGGCAGCCAGGCCACAAAATAAAGCAGCCCCGTGTTACCCAGCCTTCCCCACCCACATGAGGTTTCTTGTGCCTGCCTTCCTGGCATCCCACTTTTCTGGAGTCCCTTCCCACGGCCAGTTTGCCACCCCTCCTTTCAGAAGGAAATTCCGGCCGCATTTCCAGCTCAGCATCCATCAGTGAGCAGGGAACCCTTAGGGATGGACAACCTATGGCCATTCCCATGGGGAGATGCTCATTCCCAACTGATTCTTCCCGTACCTACCTCCAGTTGAACTTGACACTGGGTGTTTCAAAGCCATAGTCAGCATGGTCGTGGATGAACTCTGCGTGGACCGCTGCATTCCACATCACCTGCCCCCCCACACACACAAAGCCCAAGTTGGTTTGATTTTCAAGAAAAAACCCTGCTGTGCTTCCCAATGCCTCGTCTCCACCCGGAGCAGCCCAAGGGACGTGGGTCTAAGGGCTTCATGGCATCTCGATGGCTCAGTTTGCTCCAAGCCCCTGCTCCCTCCCTGCAATTCTGCACCCACCACCCACCCCAGACCCAACCCACGGCCAAGGCGCCGGTGGGGGAAGCCACCTTACCTTCTTAGGCACGCACCCAACATTGACCTAGGGGGAAACAAGAGCAAGTCTCAGCATTGAGGGCTTAGGAGAGCATATCCTGAGTCAGATTGGTACCAAATCCTGACGCTCTGCCCAGAAAAATAAAAGCTTGGATTACAGGCTTTTGGCAAAAGAGGCCCTTGATGCCTCAAGGTCTTGTGGTTTGCCCGTTTCTCCTCACTTTCTTGAAGGAGCACGCCCTTCAAATACAAGTTGTTGGAGGGTTTTTTCCATTGGCAAACTTCAGATATTTAGTTGGGAGAAGGGTGCTTTCCATCCCTCAACAGAGTTTGCAGCTGTGCTGTGCAGACCCAGCACTTGTCACCATAGAATCACAGAATGGTCAGAGTTGGAAGGGACCTCAAAGATCATCAAGTTCCAACCCCCCTGCCATGGGCAGGGACACCTCTCACCAGAACAGGGTGCTCAAAGCCCCATCCAGCCTGGCCTTGAACACTTCCTGTATCCCTGTATCGGCTTGAAAACAGCCAAAAAACCCACCCCAACACCCTCCTGGCGGTGACGGGAACCCTTGAACCCGTGAACCCTTCCCAGTCCTTGCGTGACAAGGCAGCTCCGTGGCCGGGACGGCGGCTCCTGCAGGACCGGGGCCAGCCCGGCGGAACCGAGACAAACCTTGGGGACACCGGGACCACCCCGAGGGCAGGCAAGGGGAAACCGAGANCGTCCCGCCCCCGCCCGGTTCAGCAGCGCAGCCGGGTTTTGGGCTGACAATGGCAAGTTTATTGTTTCAGGTACAGCCAGGAGGATCGCAAGCATTTCCAGGACGAATATACAGAGGGGAGGGGCGGGGGGGATAAAAAAAAAAAAAAAAAAAAACAACCGAAAAAAAAAAGAAAAAAGAAAAAAGAAAAAAAAAGGCAGGATCAACACAGAACGGGAATCGAGCTAAAAACAGGAACGCTTTTATCCGTGTTATGACAACGTACTCCCAAGCAGGAATTGCTTCCTTTCTCCAGTTAAGTTGATGGGTCTTTCAATAAAATAAAAAGAGAGTGGTGGGGGCAGAAGTTAGTGTGCATTTCCCTGGAAAATAAACTCTAATTCATGCCAGTTAAACACTAGAGCTAAAAATTTACAAAGAAGCGCCAAAGGAGATGGAAGTGCGATTAGAGTTACCCCTTCCTCTCTGAACAGTCCAGAAGAAAAAACAATGACTACAAATACAGCAGGCAAACTGTTGGACTGATGGGTACAGGATATATAGAGTGTCGTAAGGAATTCAGTCTCAAGTTGTGCTAAACGCTCCTTGTCCTCTGTATGGCACATTTTGGTCCATGATGGGGATTTTAAGTTGAGACGAACCCCGATTTCTTACAGAAACGTGTAAATATTGTTGCTCTTTAAAATGCCAGGCGGACTTCCTTCTACAAAGGTTAGGAGAGGTTTATAGGAAGTAGTCTGGGGTGCGACGGGTAACATGAGGCTCTCCACGACGAGGCGCTGGGTCAAACTGGAGGCTGCAGGGAAGAAAAAAGCATCACCTTCCCCTCCTCCAACGCCACAGTAAATCCTAGACTCGCTCTCCTGCTGCTATTGCCTTACTCATCCCAGCTGCTTCCAGGTAAAATGCTCCTGGTCCCAAAACAAGCATCCCTGGCAGTTAAAACTCATCAGCTGGTGGAAATACTGCTTACGGAGTGAGCACGAGCCAGCACCTCAGCGGCCCATCGCTACTCTCAGCAGCTCAGCTGAATGCAAAATTCAGACCCTCTCACTCAAACCTTTACAAAGCCTAGAGCTACCAAAAAAATATATATATATAAATAAATAATATAAATAAATATATACATCAATCTGTCTTTGCTCTCTCCATCAAACTTGGGCAACTGAGTGACTAACAAAATGCAGAAGCTCCCACTCTACAGAGAGTCAAGGAGAGGTGCTAATGCAGAACCCAAGAGAACCTTTTAAGAGCTTAACTCACTACTTATTTTTAGATATTCTTGCAGGTAGAGCACACAATATTAATTCTGGAGTGGTTTGAGCTGACTTTTCAAAAAAGAACCTCTTTGGAAAGTATCAGACATTCCTCACAACAGCTAGGAAGAGAGAACAGCCTGAGCCAGGTTACTCACAAGGAGTATTTTAAAGTGTCGTCTAGTTCCATGATAGCAGCCTGGTTCCCGCAACGGTAACAGTAATTGGGGGCGCTGAAAATGGTAACCACGTTCCGGTCATGGCACCAGTTATAACCCTGCCAGAAAGAGACAAAGAAAAGAAAGTTGTTAAACCTCAAACCCCAGCCTGTCTGAAGTTCCTCTTCGGGCCTGAAACAATTTTTGTGCATTTGTGCAACTGCAGACGTCTCATAAGTATTTCCAACCGACTTTATTTCATTTAAAAAGAAGTATCCTACCACAAGAAAAAGCAGTAGTTACCCAGCAAAACCAGCTTCAACTGCTCTACAGAGAGACGGGCCATTCCTCACTCGTGTGTTTATCCATTTTGCATATGAATTATGGACTGTACCACAAAGAAACCTTGAGATCTTAAGGTACGCCTTCAGCTTTCATCCACCACAAACGAGAAGCTGCCTGCTGGGGGTGAGCAACTTCTGACACACAGTGCTACTTAAGGGATCTACTTGAACCAGATTTTAAAAATACATCTGGTCCATTGACCCACCTGGCATTTTTCCCACAAGACATACAAGAATAGCCTATCAACAGCCAAAATTATGCCTTAATCCCTGCCACATCTGACTGCCGGGTATTATAGGGCAGTCTGCTTAATGCAGCAGCAGTCTAAGCAGAGCAGTCGGCACGTTAAGGAGATTATTACTTCCACAAATGGGGTGTGACAGTGTCCCTTTGGCCACTTCCTCAGAGAGGAGATGTAAATGAGAGCATGTTCTGCCCTTTATTCCATCACAGGTCAAAGCACATCAGTTTATGTTGCTTGCTGTTTTCATATGGTTAAAGTCCCCCTTTAGTATTTACTTGCATAATATTTAGGTGTCAGCTTAGGCAAACCCATCAGTGAAGGGTCTGACAGAAGAGACAAGAATGGCATCGATGTTTTGTTAGCCCCAGCCAGCAGAGTGCTTGCCCTACCTCCATGACAAGTTGGTGAGCACGGGAGACCAGTGTGAGACCATTGGCATGGTTAAATGTTTCGGAAATATCTTGCCCAAACGTGTAGCCAGCACCACGTGGAGATATACCCCAGCCGCCACGATCATCCGGGTCTGACCACAACAGATCACACATAGGACCCTTGAAAAAGATTAACCATTCATCATTAGATCATTAACACGATTGTTATAAACAGCATTTTATTTACAGTACAAAGAACTGCCAGCACATCCTTCTCTGCGCAAGACAGGTAAGTTTATTTAACACATACAGAAGCGCCCAGGTACTCACTGTGTCAGTCAGCATCCTTCCCAAAGAAATGAATATGTACACAGCTGGCTGAGAGAGGAGCTCATGTAACCGGAAAAACTCCTCCCACTTCTACCCACACCGGTTACCATTTCACTTCAACTAGTTCGAGGCAAAGACATGGAGAGCAGATCCACATTCTTCCTCCTGACTCTCTCAGCGTAATGAAAAAGGCCACGTAAGAAGGTATGCACACCCAAGGATATGCAATGGGTTCACTGCTGCCAGCCAAGTTGCAATAAATTAAGGAAAGGGAAAGGACCCGTAGGAGGCTATGAACTAACTTCCAGAGACTGACGTTAAGCCTTCAGCAGCCCTTCTGGCAGGGTATTAATAATTTAATTTCCTCTCCTGAACAGCCTATTGTTGGACCTGGCATATTCAGAAATATCCTGGTGTACATGACCTAACACTTAGAAGTGAAGCTCAGCAGCTTTTCTTGCTGTGCTCCTAAGGGGCAGTAAAGACACCGCAGTACTAATCCATGTCTGCTGCTGTTTCCTACCCTCCCATCCAAGCTCCACAGTAGGGATCACACTGCCTACACATACAGGTCCTCTGGACAGCCAGATTTCAGCACACAGATAGGCCGCATAGGTCCGGGAAAACCCCAGAGCAATAATACAATCATTACAACTAACTACAGGTAGATGTCCCACCAGGTAAACCCCCAATTCTATTTCAGGTTCTTATTTCAGGTTTTTGGAAGGCTTGGGTGGACCTTACTGCACTGTTCTTGCTGTCCTGGAGCATCTGTGGTATAACAAGCAGTTCATTTTAATCAGGGATCATTCAAGTCCATTTGCAAGCCCCAACCACTCCAACATGGAAAAACCATTTGCTCAGAAGGTGGTTTCTTCAGTCTTATCTCAGGCTTCCAGAAAGTGATGAACAAGGTGAAACACCCCAGAAGAAAGGACTGGCTGGCAAGGAAGGATGGTGACACACCATGGCTTCACACGGTGCTTGGCTGTTCACAAGGAAGACTGTGATGAGGCTGAAGGTAGGTAGTAAACACCTTCCCCTGCCAAATACTATCCTTTGAGTCAGCATGAGTTAAAAATCCCCGTGACTCTGTGAAAAACAGCTGTAAAAAACCCCACAGCTTTCCCTTTGTAGATGGCTGTAATCAAAGCCATACTGACTTGTGTGTGTTTTGCCCAAGTTGTATGTTCATCTGCTCTAGCTCTTAGAAAGGCAATAATCCACTGTGCAACTGTGTGACTCACTGCTTAAATGGATTTCAACAAGAAGTTACATTTGCATTTTCCACCAACAGATATCTAAGTTTATGATGCATTTCCTTTCCTGTTACCTCATGTGGAACTTCCTGCAGGCGGTCCAGAGCTCTGATATGATCCAGTGTATCTATGGATGGAGAGAGGCCACCATGGAGACAGAATATCTGTTCCAGAGAAAAAAGAAAAAAAAAAACAATCCATTCAGTGCATATTGTTATGGAAAGACTGATCTCAGAAATAGCTGGGTTTAACTCTGTTATCATTCTTTTACAATTACAGCAAAGAAATCAAATTTAATTCCTGGAGAAGGAAACAAAACTAAGAGGCTGCACCTTGCATACAGAGATTAAAGCAACAGCAAAGATACCATGCCTTCTGGTTTAAGAATATCTTGCCTCATAGCTACAACTCAACTCGTATCTAATGTATAATGAGGGGACCCCCAGCTGTTGAGCAGTCATTTAAAACAAACCATACATGTAATGTTCTGCACTCTGGGTGCAGAACCAAGAGCCTTCCCGCACCACCAACTTGTGTTAACACCTCACTAAATTCTTTCCCAAACCCATAAATACACAGACCACAAGTTAAGGCACCTTGTTTGAGACTGTTCATGTACATGTCAGACAGTATGATCTGCGTAACTCTATGACATGGAGCGTTTTCCTTATTTGAGGCTTACCTGGCCATCTACTAGAGCTGTAAGTGGAAGATAATCAAACAGATCTGTGAAATACTTCCAGACGTTGGCATTGCCGTACTTTCGCAGACATTCATCGTAAAAGCCATACACCTGTGTAATTTGTCTGCTTTCGTGATTGCCTCTCAGTATTGTGATGCGCTCTGGGTAACGCACCTATTGACAAGGAAAACTCTTCTTTAACACAAGAAGTGTACAATCAACATGGAAAGAAATAGTAACAGAATATTTCAAACAGCAATCAAGCACTCAGTTCTGTCACAGAATAGCACGTGTCCATTAATGCATTTCAATTTACGTCCATCAATTTACAGCTGCATCAATGGGAGAAGCAATTCTTCCAAAACTCCCTAGAAGCACTGTTTTGCCCAAGGTTGCCAGAGAAAAGCTGTCAAGCCATACCTTCAAAGCTACTAGAAGTGTCACCGTTTCCACTGAGTAATAGCCTCTGTCCACGTAGTCTCCCATGAACAGGTAATTTGTGTCTGGCGATTTCCCACCAATTCTAAAGAGTTCCATAAGGTCGTGGAATTGACCGTGGACATCTCCACAGACGGTGACGGGGCAACGTACCTCTTGCACATTTGATTCTTTTGTGAGAATTTCTTTAGCCTAGCAAGAAAAACACATTTAAGACAAAAAGGTAAGAAGCTCCTCTGCAGGTGCAGATGTTATTCCACCGCATTCACATTGGAAACCTGACTTCACCCCAGCAGCTCAAGCTGACTACTGGAAAAATATTTTGCTGGGTACGCAAAGACAACATGCATTTTACAAATCCCTATGCACAAAGACAAGCAAGTTTGCTACTGTGAGGACAGGTTGTTAAGATCTTATTGTACCACCAGCACCAACAAATTCAAAGAAGTAACTAAACAAGTTAATTCCCAGCCTCCCCTGAAATGAAACAGTGTCGACTCTAAGACTTGCACTGGATTATACAGCTCCCATCACTGTTGGGGTTCACTCATTAACCCTGTTCTTTTTCCAAACATTTCTCAAGTACAGGCAAGACAAAACACTATTCCAGTAAGCTTCACTGGCATCATGGGCAGATGTTCTCCTCTTAAGCACATTTTTTTAAAACATACAGATTTTGATATATTTCTCCATGTTCAAAGCAAGCTCAGGTCTGGACATCTCAGCTATGTAAACCACAGTAGCACTCAGCACTCTAATCTGACTGCCAAAGTCAAGTGTTATTCAGCTCCACAAAGCCTAGAAGCTTTTACATCAAGAACCACAGCTGTCCCCTCAGTGCTGCAGGTCATCTCGTGTCTTGTCAGCAAGCGTTCAGTGCAAAACTCGGATGAGGTAACATTCTTGCTGTCTGCAAGAGGAGACAGTGCCTGCCACTTAGGCAGTTAGGGTTTTTTGAACTATTTGATCTGCAGAACCACACATAAAGATAGATATTACTTGATGTTTACACTAGTAGAAAAACCACGACCTCGTAGACTTCTGCTAGAAGTCATCTGACTTGCAACGATGCACCTACACACAGACTCCCTTCCTGCCACATTTTAGTCTGACTACCATCTCAGCTGCTCAACGGGTTGCTCTCAATCCCACGCAGCCATGTGGAACCATTCACGTTGCCACCTGCGCTGGCAACACAGCAGCAGGCTGGAACAACTCTTTCGCCAGCACTGACTGCCACTCCTCACTGCCTGCCTCCTCTGGGAACCCTCAGGCTTCCCCCCATCACTGCACACCCATAAACCACACGTGTTCTCCCAAGATGGGGATTTCACAGCAGCAGGTCCGTACCATGGAAACCACACTGCGAGCAGCATGCTCGTTCCCTATGGACAAAGCCAGCTCATCATGTAACTGCTGAGCAAAGATGACGCTAAGAAAGGCTGCGCCTGACAAAGTGGCTCATCTGGTAGAAACGCTGGACGACCACCACGACACCAGATGAGTTGAGCCCTGTTACTCTGCCAAACAGTAATCAATGTGGGCACCAGTGCCAGGGGTTGACGGGGCTGCCCCAGCTCTCCGGAGGCACTGCGCTTTCAGATTGCACTGCGGTAAGTATAATGACATACAGCTCCAGTTGTCTCAAAGGGAACCTTCTCTGCACATTCCCAGAACACACGGGAACTAACAAATCCATTTCCCTTGCAGAGGGGCAGATTTCTTCTTCTTGCTGAAGTTACTGAGGAAAACAAGTATTCCTCAGCTTCACTTTACCAATCTGGCACAGAATATCACTGCATATGTAAGAGGTGCTTCTCTTGCCCAGGGCACTTTTTTGCCTGCCAGATTTCCAATCCTCTTCCAAGCACAACAGTTTAACAACTTCTAAAGGCAGGTCACATACAACTGGAAAAGCAAAGTCAGAGACAATTTTAACATATGGAGCCACAACCAGCTTCCCTGGTTGTACCCAGCTGGCAATAAAATGACCACAGATGGAGGGATGGCATCCCTGAATTTAGTAATCTCTTCCTCTACACCCAACAGTTCCTCTGCTAATTACAGCTCTGTAATGTAGCCTATCTGCATTACTTTATTATCATTATCAAATAATCGTGTTTGGTTTGCTGCCTCCAGCCCATCAATTGATGCAGATCAGTGCTCCAGGCACATCCAAGGCACAGAGAACACCCACACAGGCTCAGTGTAGTCCAGACAGAAGGGATGAAACATCACCAGTGCTGCACAGCCACCAGCAGGCGGTGGCTCCGGGTGTGCACCCCTTTCCACCAACCACCCCCACGGAGGCCTTTTGCATAAATTTATCAAGGGAAAAAAAAAAATTAAAAAAAGACTCCTTTGAATTAAAAAATGCCTGGGGATAGTGATGCAGGATCAGCAAAAACTCAACTTCTGGGGAGCAAGAATAACATATTCACTCAGAACTCTCAGTTCTGGAGTCCTCAACATAGAAAGGACATCGAACTGTTGGAATAGGTCCAGCGCAGGGCCACCAAGATGATTAGAGGGATGGAGCACCTCTCCTATGAGGACAGGCTGAGAGAGCTGGGGCTGTTCAGCCTGGAGAAGGCTCCGGGGAGACCTGATAGCAGCCTTCCAGGATCTGAAGGGAGCTACAGGACAGCTGGGGAGGGACTCTTTATCAGGAAGTCTAGTGACAGGACGAGGGATAATGGTTTTAAATTGGAAGAGGGGAGATTTAGATTAGATATTAGGAAGAAGTTCTTTACTGTGAGGGTGGTGAGGCACTGGAACAGGTTGCCCAGGGAAGTTGTTGATGCCCCATCCCTGGAAGTGTTTAAGGCCCGGCTAGATGGGGCTTTGAGCAACCTGCTCTAGGGAGAGGTGTCCCTGCAGTACTTCTGTCCAAGTATTTTTAAAAGCACCTGTAACACCTTTTGAGAGATTCCACCCTCTGGGACAGAAATATAAAACACAGCCACAAAACAGCTGCTCAGATCTGACTTGCACAAAGCAGCAGATGAGGTTTCATTGTAAGCTGCAGCTAACTTAGCTACAAAAGGTGCAAGGTATTTTCTGCCTTTGCATATCACGCATACTGTTCTCTTCCCAGATGCATAAAAGAAATAAATTTACTTCAAGCCTCTGAGGAAAAGATGCAGGACACTGTACAAATACCATACATACTTCACAGTGTCTCAACCACATCATCATTCTCCCCCTGACGTGCCCAGAAACACCATGTGCACACTCTGAAAACATGAACAGGTAAAGCAGCATGGGCAACAGGGAAGAGCTCCTTTTGCACAGTGACAGGGCAAACATCCTAGGAAGTTAGGCCAGCCCAAGTCCTGAAATTTTGGTACTAGGAGAATCTCAAAGTTTCCCCCTACGAGAAAAGACTTGACTCCGAAGAGCAGCAGCTTCTTAAGCTGCCTACCAGCTGTTACTGGCTAGCCTGTTTTAGCTTACTATGTAGACAAACATACGTGCACGTGAATAGATTTAAGTCTGTCATTTTAACACTACAGAGCTGATTCAAATCAGGCTTAGGAGCTGAGCTTAGCTGGCCACAAAAGTCTGCCCTCGTGCGACTTCCTAATGCAGAGCAAGACTTTTCACATCTTAAACATCATTAAAAACAACCCAGAAAAGTGGGAATTAACTAGAGCATGCTGCTTGCATGTTTCACTGTGCAGAGCTCAGAGGCTAAAGCCAAATGTCTTAAAATAACAAGACTATTACAAAACAAGCATATAAAACTCTGATGGAAGCACAATGGCTTGCATTATCATCATTTACTTACTTAAGAATGCTGTTAACATATATATATATATATATTATATATAACTATGACTTAAAGTCATATTTGAGCTACCTTTGTCTTATAAAACAGTGACTAATGTTATCAGCTTCCAAAGCATGTGTCCCAATTGTTTTGGATGAAAACCATATCCAGGTCGGAAGAAAAAGCAGCAGCTTTCAGGTATTTTGATTAAATGAACTTCTGTTTAGCACAACAGTTAGCATGTCTGTGCTCAAAACTACTTTGAAGAGTAAACTATTTGTTGGCTGTGAGCTTGCCCATCATCTCAACTCTACTCTCTCTCCCTGTTCTAGATTCTGTATATAACCTTTGTAGACTGGAACACAAGCTTGTCTGCTGTCCAGACCTCAATCCACGTGGTGAAAGGATGGAGAATGCATGTCCCAGTAACTTACTGTGTTGTCCTCACAAGAGGAAACCAAGTGGTCTTGGGGCTTGCACACAACACATTAATGTACTGCTCTGAAACCTGAGATGCTACACCAGCTTTCAGACTACTGTTGGAATCACCAGGAGACTAATCCCTCTGTGAGAAACTTAACAATCAATTTCACATCGACTATTATGCTGTTCAGATTTGCCTACGATAATTGTGTAGGCCAATTCCATGGGTGAAGGGATTACGATCCAAGCAGGAGGCAGATTTTCATCGCTGTGCTTTCTCTAGAGAAAACCAAAGACGCTCAGGCACCTGCTTTGCATATAGGATCCTTTCAGAGCACAGAAAATCGACTCCTTCTGGAAGTTTCATTTATTGTACCATGAGCTCAGTTTGACCCCTAGAGGCTCTTACTTCAGGAATCAGAGGAGCCAGCCATGGAGATTCTGACCGAAATTCAACTGAATCATCATTCTGTCAGCTGCAACAAGACCGAACTACTATATCAACAAGCACGCTGAGGATATTAAAATCTGAAGGAGTTTGGCCTGAACAAGAACCAGCTGGATTCTCCCCAAATGGGCTGGAAGCCGGAGGGACGGAGCCATCCTGCCCTTCAGCAACAAGGCAGCAGAAGACACCTTGGAGCCTCAAGAGTGACAGGGACTGTCAAGGTGCACACGTGCTCCTAGAGGTACCTGGGCCAGCATACCTTGGGATGAACATCATCACTGGAGAGATGAAATATTTCTGGCCACAACTCAACACAACACTCAGAATTTCATGGTTTGAACAGCATCCAGGATGCCACTTGGCTCCATCACTCATACTAATTTCACCAATTAGAGCAGAAGAGCTTGCTAACTCATTCTCCTAAAATTATTCTTAGGTGGAATAGATCTCCGAGGGCAGAAGCATCATAGGTATGTGCCAATAACAGCAGTACTCCCTACAGCATCAACTGGCTCCTGCTGCTAGGTTTGAAGAATCAGTTTATAATTACCATTCAATAACCGTACAAAAAAAATCTAAGTCTTCATTAGCGATTAGAATCCTTCTCCTCCCACTACTTCACAACACAAAGCTCTCAAGCTGCTCACAGCAATGAGACTGTAACCCTTCTTACACATTCAAAGAACAAGGACAGAATAAAGAAGCTACAAAGAGAGAGATGGTTATGGATGGTTGCTTGCCTGTGTTTAAGAGACAGCCTTTTACTTGCCTTCTTTCATAATTAATTTCATTACCTTGATGAAAAAACCTTAACTTTAAAACATAAGTATTCAGAGACTTCAGTGTCCAAACATGGGAGCACTTCCTATTAAATGAATACAACTTCCTTTCAGCCTGACTTTCGCTGTATGAAATACAGGTTGAACCTGTGCAAGTTCAAAGGCAGTTCAATACAGCCAGCACTACTTCAGTTAACAATTTCAGAGCTAGCATGAGGACAAAAAGCTGCCATGGCACCTCTGACGAAGTGCAGCCATCATCCAAGACAGAACACCATAGATTTTTCACTGCCTATTTTATGAGAGTGGAAAAGGGTCTTAAAAACATTCTGCCATAAAAAGTCTAAGACCATGATGTTAAGAGAAGCTGTATGGGATGTGAGACATCCAACGTACGTTACCGTAACATGCCGGAACGTTTCTCATGCCTACAAGCTCCAGCAGTGATTGTAATTGTTTGTCCTTCTACTATCCTTTAAATGTCTGCATGATTTTAGCTAGATTTCATTTTAAAGACCAGCAGAACAGGAAACAAGTGTTCTCATGTTGTCTTGAAATGACATCTTGATTTCAACTGCACGAAGAATACAAGACTGGTTAGCTGCCAAAATGATGTTGTAACTGGGCAGGTGAAGACAGAACATGATTTTTACAGGTGCAACTTTCAAGAATTTCCAGAGTCCAGAATAATTTTTCATACCCTCATTAACCCTAGCTATGTCCAGTCTTTCCCTCATTGCTGACCACTATGCCAGCCATTAAAAACAACAACGACCCACACCGCCAAGTTTGGGATCTACTCCTCTTGGTTCCACCTCCCTTCATCATTTTCACAGAAAGGTTAGAGTTGGAAGGGACCTTAAAGGTCATCCAGTTCCAACCCCCCTGCCACAGGCAGTGATACCTCCCACTACACCAAGTTGCTCAAAGCCCCATCTAACCTGGGCTTGAACACTTCCAGGGATGAGGAATATACAGCTTCTCTGTGCAAAATCAAAAATTGATTGAACTCTTTCACAAATGTAAACCTGAGGCAAGACATATTATTGTGCCCAACCTCCTAGAAATTAGTCACACAAAAGGGAGTGCTAAGAAGTGAGACAAGGCTGGTGAGGGATTCTCCAAATATTATCTCAAGGCACAAACAAGACCAGTTGTCTGGCAGGGTTGCTTCACACCAAAAGCAAGCCTGCACACCCAAAAGTCTTTGTAAGCTCCTTTTCCCTACTATCTGGGTGACACAACCATTCCTTGAAAACTTAAGAATAAGCCAAGTAAGAGCATCACTGAGTATTTACTTCATACCCAAAGTTGCTTCTATCAGCTACCAGCACCCTTGAAGAACAAGGTGGTGTGGCAGATGACACGTGTTTCACGCCATGCACCACAGGTTCAGGGTTCCTGCCTCTGTCACCTGGATAACAAACACTCTCTCCATGTCCAGCTGCAATGTGGCACACTGAGCTGCCAGTCTCCCCGTTCACAGTGCGAGCCCTGATGTACACCCACAATTCCCTAGCATTGTCCTCCAGCTTCTCAAAATACAACAGCCACAGCTCCTTAGTTAACAACACAGCCGAGAAAGAAATGTTTTTCTGGAACAGCTTGCTGGTTAGAACACCAGTTCCCAACCAAATACCCATGGAAAAGGCCACAGATCACAATAAAATTCTTTCAGTCTCATAAGCTGGGCCTCATGCAGGAGACAGCACAGCCCCAAGGAGCTCTTGCTCTCTCTTCAGGATATATCTAATCTTCAAGCCACTGCTGTCACTCCTTGCTGCAACACCAGCCCTTGCCACCACACTCTCTTGGAACTGATGGAGTTCTGGAGGAAGAACCATAAAGCTAACAGTCCCTGCATGGGATACAAAAAATGTAAGGGAGGAAGAAAACAGAGTCTGGGTAGGGGTTAGATAGATGTCAGGACCACTGGTGAAAGCATCTGTCAGAAAGCCAGGGCCTGGAGTCCCACATAGTGTCTGTCTGTGGCATTCAAACAAATCACTCCCACCTTTCTGATGAGCATCCCCGGCACGTTACAAGGTCACAGCGCAAACCCTCTCCACTGTTCAGATCTTATCCCTCTGGTAGCCTACCAAGAATGCCACAGACTGAAATAGCTGTGTCTTCTGAAGTTGGCAATGAGATGTTTAGTCACTGGCCAAAATGCGATGCCGTGAACAGGCATCAGAAAACATGTTCCACTTCTGAGAGAACTAAGCAAGACACACAGGTAATGACGTGATGACACCAAGTTCACCATCAGCCATACAATGCTAAAGGGAAGGTCGAACTAACTACTTCATCCTCTGCGTCTGGTAATTATCAGTCCATCCCAGAAAAGAAGCTGAGAGCTTCTCTGGACCACCTGATGCGCAGCAACAGTCTCTACTGCTCACTGTGATAAGAAGCAAATTAAAAGAATAATCTTGGATACTACACTTGTCGCAAATTCAGTTCTTTGTCATATCTTGCCAAGTCCAAAGAAAATCCTAACTTGTTCCTAGATTGCAGCATCGAGGGAGTGTTCACAAAGGGGTATTTAATTTCTCAGACCAAACCCAACACAAGCCTGAACATCTGTCTGATGATGGAAAAACAAAAAGGCTCTTGACAGTCTACACTAAACAAATCCAAAGAAGAATTTGCCGAAGGACTGTCCAAACCACAGTCCAAAATAGCAGACCGTGTCCTTTATCCAACCATTTCTGATTCTATTTTAGTCTCCCTCAGCAGCCTGTAAGCCTGTTTGGGTTGGCACTACAGCTTATCTCTTATCCCCTTCTGCTTTCCTAGATTACACATCAGATGTCAGGGGCTCTCCTCATTGATTCAGGGCTGACTGTTTAGCATGTGGCTACTACGCCTTAGGAGAAATCAGAACAGATCCCTCCACCCCTGAGCCTCCTGCACTACTCAGACGAGCCCAAAGCCAAAAAGCATATTATTAAAGGCAATTAGATGTGAAAAAAATTAATAATCCTATAACCCTAGCTTTTTTGACGCCAGATGCACACAAGAGCTCCCGATCTAAGCCAGGCAGCATCATCTCGGCCTGGCAGCAAGCACAGCAAAGCTTTTTCCCCTCCACAGAACCCCACACACAACCATTTTCGCCCGCTCTGCCCGCAGCTCCCCCAGCAGCAGGGCTGAGGCCCCGCTGGACCCAACCCCGAGCCAAACCCCGGCGAACCCTCCCCGGTACCGCCAGCGGAGAGGAGGGGCGGCCGGGAGACCCGCCAGGGCCCCGCACTCACCTTCTCGCAGAGGCTGCGGACCTGGCTCTCGCTCAGCTGCCGGCACTCGTTCAGCTGCTCGATCCACTGGTCCAGCTCCTTGGCGAAACCCTTCTCCTCCATGGCGTCCGGGGCGGGCCGGGGAGGGCAGGGTCCCCGCCGCACTCGGGGCCCCCGAGGCCCGGGCCCGCCTGAAGGCCGAGCGGCGCAACAACCGGGAGGCGAGGCCTGCTCCGCTCCGCGTAATGGCGGGCCCCCCCCTGCCCCCCCTCAGCCTCCCGGCCTGCGCACTTCCGGCCACACCCACCCCGCGTGACCCCGAGCGCTTCCGGGCCCCGCCTCCCCGCGCCGTAACGGTCGCCGCCTCCTGAGTGGGGGTGGTCGTTAGAGCTGCTGGGGTGGTCAGGGATACGGAGGAGCTCTTCTGTGAGGGAAAGCTGAGAGATCTGGAGCTCCTCAGCCTGGAGAGGGACTCTTTGTCAGGAAGTGTAGTGACAGGACAAGGAGTAATGGTTTTAAGTTGGAAGAGGGGAGATTTAGATTAGCTATCATGAAGAAGTTCTTTCCTGTGAGGGTGGTGAGGCACTGGAACAGGTTGCCCAGAGAAGTTGTGGATGCCCCATCCCTGGAAGTGTTCAAGGCCAGGCTGGATGGGGCTTTGAGGAACCTGCTCTGGTGGGAGATGTCCCTGCCCATGGCAGGGGGGTTGGAACTTGATGATCTTTAAGGTCCCTTCCAACTCTAACCATTCTATGATTCTATGATCTTATCAATATCATCTAACGGGAGGGTGTCAGGAGGATGGGGCCATAAGCTTTCAGGACAGTGGGCACAAACTGGAACACGGAATTCCATCCCAAAGTAACTTCTTTACATTAGGGGTAACAGAGTACAGGAACAGGATGCCCGGGGAAATTGTGGAGTTTCCTTCTCTGCAGATATGCAAAACCTGCCTGAGTGCATTCCTGTCCAACCTGCTGTAGGTGGCCCTGCTTTGGCAGGGGGATTAGGTGAGACATTCTCCAGAGGTTCCTTCCAACCCCTGCCATTCTGTGTTTCTGTGAGGGCAGCACAGGCTGGGATCTACCCAGCTGAGAGTATCTCTGTGGAAACGGACCTAGCAAGCTCAATGAGTGAACAGTGTGCTGCTGCAGCAAAGGAAGCCAACGGGATACTGGGCTGCATCAACGAGGGCATCACCAGCAGAGATAAAGAAATCATTATCCCACTTGGTGCTTTTCAGGCCATGCCTGGAATACTGTGTTCAATTTTGGTCCCTGCTATGCAAAAAAGATGTGGACAGGCTGGAGAGGGTCCAGAGAAAAGCCATCAAGATCATCAAAGCACTGGGAAACCTGTTGCAGGCAGAAAGGCTGAGAGAACTGGTTTTGCTCAGCCTTAAGAAGGCTCAGGGGAGACCTTATCACCAGGGCAGTATTTAAAGGGTGGGTACAAAGAAGATAGAGACTCCCTTTTTACAAGGACTCACATGGAAAAGATGAGGGGTAACAGGTACAATTTATTCTTGGCGAGATTATGGTTGGACACAGAGGAAGATTTTTCCCAAGGAGAACACTCAGCCATTGTACTAACCTCCCCAGGGAAGTGGTGGATTCCCCAACATTGGACATTTTTAAGATTCAGCTGGGCAGGGTGTTGGGACATCTTGTCTAGACCATGCTTTTGCTGAGAAATGTTGTATCAGATGATCCTTGAGGTCCCTTTCAATGTGGCCAGGCAACAAGGACTGGGATTTTAAGAGATCATTATTGGGAAACTTTCCCAGGATTTTTAGCAGAGTACGGTAAGTGAAGCCCCTGAGGTGGGTTTTTTTGTGTTAGATGGAAAAGCTGAGAACCAATGAGCCTGCTCAGGCTCTGTGGATGTTCTTCTACTGGGAACAGCAAAGCTGGTCACAGTTCCATTGATTCCTGCTGCGTAAAGCAGCCAGACTTGCGGACTGCACACTGAGGTGAAGGAGAAAATTAAAGGATTTAAAAAATCACATCCCTGAAGCAGCCTTTCCAACTGAAAATTTAGCAAAGTAAAAGGGAGGAATATATATACAAAACCCAGTTTTGTAGCCGCTCTCAGATATTACCCATCATTTGCCATTTCAGTACCCAGAAAAGACGCCTGCCAGGAAACGATCACATACATCTGAATGTTTTATTTGCTCATTTGTTTCCAGCAGATTATTTTTAACGAAATTGCCTGCATTTGTGGCACTGCAGCAGAGAATTTAACAGCCCTGGGATAAGGCGGAACCTCCAGCGTGGCAGTGGACAATAAATCTTTCCACCCAAGAGCTTCCCAAGGACAGCACACGCCGTGTGCCTTCAGGAGCATAAAGGAGACGGACACCTGCTGTAAAAATCATCCACTGATTTGTTCAAAATGACCAAAAAAAGTGTGTCCTGGGTGTCAGAATGTTATGATGCAGTGCTAAAACAAATGTAGAGTGGCTTTTATGTATGTCTTTCAAAATTTAAGGTTTCCCCATTATTCAGTACAAGGAAACACAATGAGAAGGAAGACTGTGTGTTAACATGGAAGTCTTGGGTCACTCCTGATGGGAAGAATACCTTGTACCCCAAGCATTGCAGAAAAATCAGAGAACAGCATTAACTAGCAGATAGCGAGCTGGTTAAGCTAGTTAGTTATGTACTTGCTAACTAATAATTTTATTATTATCCTAAATTTTAAATTGGAAACAACTATCCAGTACCTACTTGCTAACCCCTTTCTATCCCTGGCCCATGTGCCCCCAACCACCCCCTGTCCCACCTCAGGGCACCTGATACCCCACACTGTGTGGGGCACCTCATTCCCCGCATCCACATGCAGCAGAGCCTGCAGCCCACCAATTTTAGGCTAAAAGGTGACAAAGGAGCATTTTGGGGGAGAGGCATCGCATTTTTGCTAAGTATGGAAGGCAGCTGTACCTGACAGCACCCTCCACAAAGCCAGGATTCTCGTTACCAGCTTCTCCTTGCAGGATTCATCTCTGCTCCATCACCATAGACAGTACTGCTTGTCCTGTGTAGAGCAGCAGGAAACATGTACAAAACCTTGATAAACTGTGAAAACAAGCTGGAGAGAGGTCAGAGGAGAGAAAAGAGGTCAAGAGAGGCGGAATTGTGCGTCTGGAGGGGGATAAATGACTGAAAATGGACTCTGTGGCCATAGCAGGTGCACAGGGACAGTTTCTGGTGTGAAGGAAGGGTTGCAGCCCAAGCGCTTGCACAGGCTCCCCTGAAATATTCCTCTTAGATACAGATTTGTCTTCAAGGGAATATAAAATGCCCTCCTGCAGCAGCCTGCCATGTTTTTAGTGAAAAAATATTTTGGGGAGGAGAAAAAAACCCCTCAAAACCTTAAAGTGTTGCAACAGGTTTTTGTTTCCAAACGCAGGCAAATCTGGGATATTTGCTTATTCCTCTTATCGAACCCACTGGCTGATTTGATTATGTCCCTGGAAACGCATGTGCAAATCGGTTTCCCAGCCTTCTGAGGGCACTGCCTTCTGCTGCAATGTCTCCAGCGACCAATGCCAACTCTCTGCTAACGCAGTGTGCTGCAAGACCAAACCGCTGTTAGATGCCAATGCCCACAGCTTTCGGCCACTCGTGGCTTTCAGCAAGCTCCTTGCCAGGAATAAATGACTTACCCTCCAGAAATGTGTTAGCAACAATTTAATCTCTCAAATTAAGCGGGCTAAAGCACAGCCGTCCCTCTGCTGCGTGTTTAGTGGATAGAAGGGAATGATGATAAAAGACTGGGGGGGAAAAAAAAGGACGTCAAATTGAAAAGCCTTGGGGAGATGAAGGCGAGATAACCAAGAGAGAAACATTTATAGTCTGAGCCTCAGCTGAAATGATTTCCCCTCCCAGGCAGAGAGACTTCCTTCTCGCCTTCATGGAAAGCACCCAAAGGAGAGCTGCCGTGCGAGCACCTTGGAGTGGCGATAAATCCCATTATCAGAATCAGAGCAGACAGTTAAGACTACACAAGTAAGCAAATTTATTTTAAGACAGAACAAATATCGTGGCAAACAACAATATGCAAATTCAGTTGAGAACAGGGGTAAATATCAGACTTTTGTTTTCAAATCGATATAAAATATATTCAGATTTTATTTTGTCCAAAAAGCAGCTCGCGTCAGGGGGAGGTTGGGAAGGGACAGGTCTGTTAACGCCATCCGAGGTGTGTGTCACCCACAAAACCTCAGGCTTGGGAGGCAGCTCCTCTGCCAGCGGAGATGAGCAATGCCAGAGGAGGTGGAGGTGCCTTTGGGAGCTCCGGCTCCCCTTGACTCCAATTTTCTGCCTTCATTCTCATTAAAAAAACCAATTCTTGCCACAAAGCAAGGGGCAGGTTCATCCCCTCCAAGACCCTCAGTGCTCACCTACCCATTTACATGCAGTCACGGGGATACTGGCTGCTTTACAGGGTCGGGCATCTTTGAAGGCACCTGCATCTCCTCATCCTCCTCACTGGCTCCTGATGGATCGACCTCCTGTGGCCGAGCCTGAGAAGCCAGTGAGGGAGCAGCTCACCTCGGATGCCGGAGGAGCTGCCGCGGCGTGAACGAGCTGCAATCCCCTCCCGACGTGAAGGTGCTGGCGCGCTGCTTTCTAGAAAAGCCATCCCAAATAAAAGCAGACATAGAAAACATTAGATTGTCAATGATGCTTTGAAACAAATTCAAGTTTATCACATTATTTTTTTTTTTCATGAGCATGTGTGTCGACTTCATACAAACAGACAAGAAAGACGTGAACTTCAAGCTCTGGATCGGCATGTCGTCAGTTAGCATCCCCAGAAGCACCATCGGATACGGAAGAGTTAGCACCAGAGAGTTTGGAGGACCTAACTGATAACATGCGTCATTGGAAAACCTGGGGACAGGTTGGGAATGGTTGGTGGGGGGGACATGGAACAGTCCATTAGAAACAATACAAGGCAATTAATGAGTTTTCATACAGTACAATACAGTCACTGATCAATTAACCCTTTCAGTACAGTACATGACAAGTAACACTTTGCACCCTGTTAACACTAGGAAGGAGGCTTTGGGCCGGAGGGAGGTGGCTGGTAATTTAACCCTTTTGCCTTTTAATTTCTGGGTCTGCGGATTGCCCTGGATGCTTTTCAGATGCCTCCATCCCACCCCAGCTCAGACAGCTCTTCCCCAGCCTGGTTCCTGGGGGGGGTTACGCTGGGGGACTGGGATGCCACCAGCCTGCAGTGAGGTCTTCACCCACATTGTCCTGCTTTGGCCAGGTAAATGGAGAGCCACCGCCCCTCTGTCCCATGCCAGCCACCAAACCGATGGAAAAACCTGAAATTTGAGTTTTCCTCTGGCCAATTTCTGGTGCCAAAACATGCAGAAAGGGTTCAGAGGTTGAGTTCAGATGGCCCCAAGCCAAACCCACTTCATCCCTCAGGCGTAGTGAGAACAGGGTCCATTGGAAAAGTGCTAAATTACAGTACATTGGCATTTCCATATGTCAACTATTGAACAGCAAAACAGATTGTTTGAAAACAGAATCAGTATCGTACAGTAAGTTCACACTTAATTCTTCACCGTTTCTACACTTGTAACACATGCATTTTATTTCCATTATTTTAATGCCAGTAGGACCAACATCCTCCAGAACAATGATCTAACATTAAACAGAACTTCCTAAGAAAAATATTAAGCATCACATAAAGTTTCAGAAAAAATTCAGAAAAAATGTTAATTAGCATCACAAGGTACTCAGATTTACATTTAGGAGTTTTTCATGCCATGACTTTAAAACACCTTTTGGTTAATATCCTGGGGGGGTGGGGGGAAACAAACCCAAAAAACAAACCAACCCAAGAAAGAAAAGGAAGAGTTGGGGAAATAATAATTCATCTGTATGTACACACACACATACACACACGCACGTACGCATGGAGAGGTGCATGGGTGCGTGTGCATCTTGAGACTGCTTCCTGCAATGCACGATTTGTTTTGATAAACTTGACTCATTTCAAGGGCATTTGCATGGGTCCAAAAAGACTCTCAAGAAAACAAACTCTAAACTACCAAAGCAAATCAAAATGTCTCTCTGGGAGAAAAAAGAAAAGGTCGGTACAACATCGCCTGTGTGCCATTACAATGCGCTTCTCATGAGCTATCTTAAAACCCCAACAACTAAAAATCCCTAACATGAGCTTTTTTTCCACCTACAAGGTCCTTCCCAAGGGAGAGGTGCTGTGCTGGGCTTTGCATTTGAACCTCACATGTGCCGCACAGGAGAAAACACCCGCTTTTACCCTCTTGAAGAGTGAGATGCCAACTCCAAGGGGCAATAAACTACATCTGCAGGGGAAATAAATAAATGAATAAGACCTATTCCACGTCCCCCTTTCTCACCAGCTTAATTTCCAAGGACTCAAGGAGACCGGTGAGCTCACTGGGGGCAGAATTTTCCAAAGGGTTTGCCTCTATCCTGGTGACAGCGAGCAGGATGTAGGCTCTGAGTCACCGAGGTACTTTCTGAAGAGGCTGTCCCCTTGGCTGCTATCGTTTTGGGGCGTTCAGATACAGCAGCAACATCGCCAGGGGCCATTTCTTTAAAGCTAGTTTTACGGGGTTAATTTGGCTGGGGGTAGAAAGAAAAGAAAAAAAAGAAGAAAAACACATGGATTCTATTTACATTTCCATATTTAAATCCAATTATAGAAGATGTAAGAGCATAATATTCAGGCTTGTGTTTTTTAACCACCTTCAGTTCCCACTGAATACCCAAACCCATGAAGGTCTACTGAAGAAGGAAACTTGAATTGAACCCAAGCAAAACCAGCCACCACAACTGGATTTGGTCAGGAAAAATACTTCCTCTCCTGCAATAAGGAAACCCGATACACCTATTTTTTTTGTTGTTGTTGCTGAAGGTGATTTCAACCATGTCCACTTGATAACAGTGAAGGAGAAGACCTAATTCACTTCTCTCCATTCAGACTGATCATGGTGTAATGGTGGGGTTTATCCATCAAGCATCACCAGGGAGAAACTCCCATCAAGGAGCATTGCCAGAGAAGGACTTGGATCAACTATTGCTTGTCAACAAGGATAAGCAGGAGTCCCCAGGGTGGGTACCCCCCAGCCTGAAGGAATCGCAGCACTCTTGCGACCACTGTGATTTACTTGCTGCTATGGAAAACCCATGAGGGCTTTTAAAGAAGCAGAACAACCTCAGCTGGTTGAGAGTGGACGGTTTGGGACATCAAAGCCCAGATTATTCTACATCCCAGGGATCATCACCCCATTTCAAATCCTAGAGATTTATGTCTGTGTTTACTACAAACTCCACCCTACCGATTTCTTGCTGGCAAGGGGGCTCTGGTCCCTGACTATCCATACTGAAATACCACAGGAATTTAACAATAGCGATACACATATGAATTGCCTCCTAACATGTTACCTGATCAACTCCTAACACCACTTTTCAAATTCAGCAGCAAGCTCCATGGTTATTATGCTCCATCTTCTAAATCATCTGTGAGTCTTTTTACTTAAAAATACCATTTGTAGTTTAAGCCCACAATCAATCTCAACAGCACTTTCAGTACAGGCACAATGATGGCTTTTATTGCAATGGCTTGAGCGCAGTCTTTATTGACACCAGCATCTCAGACTGGTTTTCACTTGGCCGTCCCACGGACTCACCCTGCTAATGCAGACCAGGGTCTCGTTTGAAAACCAAGAGCATCTGCTCTACACTTCTCACTCTGGGTCTGCTTCATGCCCCCCGGTCAGCTCAATTCCAAGTGTCAATTAGACGACCTTGCACCATCCCGATCCCTTTCGAGACTTTTCCTGTATCTTTGGTGTTTTTAAAAGCCATGCACTTGGGTCTCTGGATGACCTCAAAGTTTACAACAACCACGTCTGCCTGGACGTCAGTGATTTAGATGTTCGTTGTGTTGTGTAAAATAAGCTTGGATGGGTTTAGTTCCCTAATTTATAAAATCGCTAACGGATATGTAATGGAAGTCAGGCACCAGACAGTGGTCACATAGACCTCAAAATTATCTTCTGATGGCCTCTAAGTAATTAACAACACCCCTAAGAAGCTAAATACACTGGGGAAAATAAACAGGTCAAAACTCAGTGCTAATAGTACTTACAAAAGTGCAGTGCTCAATATAGTCAGAAGCAAAGTGACTACTAGTACTTAAAGTGCTAGTTTCAAAGTTGGTTTGGTTCAGTGTCCGAAACACGGGTAGAACACGAGGGGTAGCTGGGGGTGAAATCAAGAACAGACAGCACTGCAACTGCACATGCCACACCAAAAGTGCTTCAAATCACACCATCGAGAAGAGATGCATAACGCTACGGCTCAGCTTGGGAACACATACGAGCAAACGACTTGACACCTTTTAGGTTACGATAAAGAACAGCTCCATAAACTCCATCACTACAAACCCATTCAGAAAGCAAGTGGTCACAGCTTACGGGGAAAAAAAATAAAAAAGAACCAAAACCCACCCCAAAACCAAGAGTCTCTCGGAACATTTACGAGTCTTTGCAACTATGATACTCAAAGTCTAGCAAAAGCAACCCTGGAAAGCCTGCACAGTGTCTGCAACAAGCTTCGCCAATGCTTTATCATGCACTTTACGGAGGAGTCACGCCGCAAACTACCTCCTTTTACACGCTATCTTACAGTTAGCCTATTTACCTATTTATTTGTGGTTTGCTTTTTTGTGTTTTTTTTTTTTTATTTTTAGCTTTCTGACTATGCATTAAGCTGGCTTTTTTTCTCTTAACCGCCCTACCAGTCGAAGGACAATTAATGCACGAACAAGACAATGAAGGCGGTCTAGCAAACACTGACTGACGGTCCTAACGTCCCATCGTTGTTCTCATGAAGGAAAACGCTCTGAGGACACTGGATCAGCATGCTTCTGGGAAGAGGCTAGGAAAAGGAGGATTCTTCCCAACAGACGTCAGGCACTTCCCCTTTCTCTCTTGAAACATGTGCTTCCCACCAACTGCCCCATTGCCTACTCCAGTTGCTGACATCTGCTTCCTTTGTTCCCTCGCATGGAGCTGCAAACCCAACCCTACCTTTGTGCTCCTGCTGGAAAAGTGAGGACACCGCTGGCTGGAAACTGGCTGCAGGAATCTCTCTGCTACACTCTGCCTTGGTCCCAGTCTTCACCCTGGGCTGGAAGTGGCTCCTCGCGAACTGGGACGTGCTCCAGTAGCATCCTTCCGTCCCTGTACCTCAGGAGCTCTGCACTTGTGAAAACAGGGCGTTTTCTCCCAAAATGTAAGTGGCAAATGAAAAGGGGCAACCAGACCTTCAATTCTCATTCTGTTTCAGTAGGCACCCCAAATAAAAATGGTCACTGAATAGCATGAGAGGCTCCCCAGCCCCACATCCATTGCTGTCAGCTCTCCCAAGTGTTGTACTAAGCAACATCTAGTCCAGCATCTGGTGCATCTGAGCCAGGTACAAATCTTTTTTATGGAGAAAGCTCTTCTTAAAACAGAAGTATTGGCTTGCTGGAGTTGGCAGGGTATGTTGGGTATGCTTCAGGTACAGCTGCAGATTTTCCAAGTCAGAGAGCGAGTACTAGGGAGATGGTTTTTTGGAAGCCAAGAATACCACAGGGGGAAAAAAAAATTACAAACCCAGGTCACTTATTTCCACTACTGCTACAAAGACCTGTATTTAAGCAAGCAAAAAGCAAGGTCATGCATCCAGGGGCTATGGATGTAGATCCGCCTTTGCAGACAAACATCTGGAAAGAAAGGAACTTGGAGAAGACATGGGAGCTGGAGGAGGCCAGCGCACGATTAGAGGTGATTGGGGAATGCAACCATCTCAGTCCACAATCCAGCTAAGAAAACTGCTGAAATGATATACCCAGTCTTGGTGCCAAAGCCAGCAAGGTCCAGGGCAAGAAGACACGTATGTGTAGGTGGCCATGAGCATGCCACCCAGTGAGAAGCGGGTCCAGCAGCGATGAAGAGCAAGCACGAAGGGGAAGAAGTGTGCCAGTTTGTACTCCACGGCTTTATCATAAATGATGGTGGAGTTTTGCAGGATCAAAAGCAATCATTGAGCAAAGCAGCATCTTCCAGGTCGGTATTTAAGCCTGATCTTGCAAGACTGGCATATATCACCACTTCCTGTATGTAAGTGCTGGGATAACATTTGGTTTAAGTGCCGTTGACCTCAACATTGAGACCAGACCCGAACACTGTATGTATGGAAAACTTATCAGCGTGAAAACTCTCATACTAAAATTGCAGGTCTTTTTATAACATGTTCTTTCTTGTCTTCTGATTGCAAGGATTTTTGGCAGATGATTTGGAAGTGGATAATAAATCTAATGCTAGGACACTGCGTCAAATGGCACAGTAATTTCCTGCACCGCTCTCAGAGGGAAGTTTTCACATTGCACTGTATTTTTGCTGTTTTAGTTTGTCCTCAGGACACGCTGTTGGCCACATCTGAGACTCCTTGCAATTTTGCCTCCACCTGGACTGGCAACCTTGTTGAATTTTTGAAAAGAAAAGCTATTACAGGTTTTCTGGAGAAAAGGCTGTGTGCTAGCCCACGACCTCACCTTCAGCCTGAGCTCTGGATTTTAAAGGCATTTGTAAAATCCTGCTTCAGCCGGCATGCTAGATTTTAATCTAAATATTCTTGGCAACTTTTCCAGTCTCCAAAAAACAGCTAATTTGAAATTTTATTAGAAGCAACGTTTTATTTTTGGAGGCGGAGGCTTTTGCTGCGTTGAAGCCTGCAGATATCTGTGTGCCACAATTAAATGCTGATTTTCAGCGGTGAATAAAGTGATTCCCAGGCACAGCACACTGCCGAGTAAAACACGATTCCAGATCACTCGGTATCAGAGGCACAATGCAAACTGAAGACGCAGGGCCATTTTTAATTCTATGCTAATTACCGCAACAAAAACCAGATCCTGCGGCGGAAGACCGATTCCGGGAAGAAATAATCATCCATCTTTTGTAGTCCTTGCCATGCTGCTCAAGAAGCAGCTTATTTACAAAATGGCAATCTCCAGAAAAAGGCTGTGTTATATTTGCCTGAAAAAGCTCCATATTCAGCCAGGTACCGCTACTGTTCTGGGGGTGCTCTGCCTGGGAAATTCCGCTTTGAAACTAAGCACCATAAACTTCCAAGTATGGAAAACCGCCTCCTGTTCAACAAATACCAACTGTGGAGCTAATGCAACCCACCACACCACAGAAACGATGCTTGGGGATCCCTGCTTTGAAATTCAGGCTCTTGGTTTAAAGAAGGAAAATCATACGACCTTTAAATTATTTATCTGTACACAATGATGTGCACACCAAAATGAAATTCCAAATGCAGACCTTCTGCATTTTGCACTGTTACTTAAGCATGGATGAGAAGCGCCTTTTCCCCTGCCTGCACAAAAATATCCATTGTGCAGGATGACATAAAAATGTTCTTTTTTTGTTTGCAGGAAAGAAAAAAAAGAAAGTAAAAATCCACAAACCTACAGAGTCATTGTGAAAGGGATGAAAGAACCTCTAAGTAACAGGTATGCAATCTGTTTCTGTTCCCCCAGGTACTGCCATAATCCCCGAAAAGGTGCTCACGCAAGATTGCACTGTGAGGCCATCTCATGAAGATGTGAACCTGACCCTTTGGGTCACAGCCACGCAAGACAACAACCGCCTCTGCAAGTCCTCCGATTGCAGCAGTTTCTCTTTGACCATCAAGATACAGTCTTCATCAAAGAGGAAAAGCACCCAGGCGAGCAGGATCTACATGGCAAATTTATTCACAGGGACCTTGCAACCACAGCTGCTGCTTCTACCTGGAGATGCCACCACCACCAACTCACTACCACGGGAAGGGCTCTCCATCTCTCCTCATTGCATATCTACAAGTGTGTCTCCATGTCAATGATGCCTGTGTCCAGCATTAGGAGACACGTTCCTGGGGGGTGGCAGAATAACTCCAATACATTGCCCTGCTGTAATGGCGGTGCCGGAAGACGGGAACATTGGACCACTGGGACTGCATGTTGAAAGCAAAACATTTTATTACCCTCAGTTAAGCTTCATAATGCACACTTATGAGTAAGATAGAGGTTATATAAAGATCACTTTGCTCGCTACCAACTACAGCTTCTGGGATTAAATGCAGCAGCTGTTGAGTGGTGCATAACAGGACCACTGGAAAGAAAAAGAGAACAACGTACAGTTGAAATTGCTGGGGGGGGGGAGGGGCGGCGGTATCTTGGCAGAAAACAGTCCCCTAACTTGAAATTCAAACAGAAATAATTTCTTTTTCTGCTGTACAAAAAGCCACATCATCCCAGACAACAGCTGGTAATCAAGTACTGTCCCTGAAAGGCACCTCTCCAACTCGCTCTCCACCTCGCTCACCTCAGCATCTACCACCTCATATGGGTGCCACAGCACCAACACAACTCAAGAAGATTAGAGGAGACCGCTGTCACTTGTGGGGGGATGACACCTCTGCAGTCAGTGGGTCGAGCCCAGGTCCAAAGCAGGACGCTGCAAATATAGCAGCTCCTTGCTCATCTGAGTGCAACTCCACCTCACGGTACACAGGAGTTTATCAGAAGTTTTGCATTGCCATGAAGGCAGAAAGGTGGATTACAACTCATACATAACCCAAATTCAGTGTGGTTGGCGACAACGCTCTGCAACTGCTCGCCTGGTGTTGATTCAGATGTGTGATTTTTGGCTTGTTTTCTTTAAATTTCCATGCAATGTTTGTGAGACAGTAAAAGCCATCTCGAGATGGCTTCTAAAGAATGCAAGCTTCTTCCATCATGAATTGCACCTTCAATCTAAGATCAAAAATATGGTTATCTTTCCTAGAGGCCAGAGGTCATGAAAAAGCTATTTTCGACCATCTACTAAAGAATCGCTAACATAGTTTAACAGCACCAGCTTTTTTAGCCCAAATCAGTTTACCTTCCAGCCAATCTCCTACAAGCAGCTTCAAATTGCATCAAACCTTATCCAGAAGAACACTCTGTTCTGGTCTCCCCATTTCCGATACTATAACGTTCTTCTTAGTTTCGGCATTTATATGAAATTCAAGGGAGAGGGAGACTCCAGCTATTGCTAGCACAAAACAACTGATATTTCTTCTAGAAAACAAACTGCTTGGCTGCAAAGGTGGGAAGCTCTTGGAAGACTGAAAGCCTGGAGGAGGCTGGTGTTTAAGCTGATGCAAGTGAAAGATACCCATGCCTTAGCCTCCTGCTTGTTCTCTTCAGCACCTTCAGCCTTGCTGAGAGGAAGAGGTCGGCATGGGTTTTGAACAACCAGAGAGAGCAGCTCTAGTGCTTGTTGCGACAGCTCAAGGGCTGCAGAATGGAGGAGGAGGATGAACTTACTTTGTGGAGAGCCCATGAAGGTGAGGAAGTTAACAGGATCTTCCAACTGATGCTTCCTCTTTCTCCTCCTGTGGCACAGGGGAGCTAAAAAAGGCTGCATCTCTCTGCAGGAAGGTTCTTCAGAGCCTGTCTCAGGAGAAGATTCGAAGACAAACAATGGGAGTGGTAGACCAATCAACCCTAGAGAGCCACGGTGCTCTCCAAAACAGCCTGCAAAGTCCAAGCCATGGCTCAGTCTTCACTCTTACCTCTTGGCTCATGTCTCAAGAGCTTGCTCCTTTAACTTTCTGTTTCTCTTTTAGGGGGCTTGCAGAAATGCTTTGGGGGGCACATCTTCTCCTTTATAGGACAGCCAGCAAAAGCAACTGCATCTTCACCAAGTTTGGAGTTGCAGTCCCGTCCCATTCTTGGATCATCTTGGAAACAGCCAGAAGATTTCAGAAACTGTGGGCTGCTGTTGAACCCCAGTGAGGCTGTGGGTTGTCTAAAAAGGGATAAGCAGGTTTAAGGAGGTTATCCCTACTGTAGAGGGTGACTCCTCAGAGCAGAAAAGAAGTGAGAAAAGCAACAGGTTAAACTGCAGTTTGTAGCTGCAGGGAGGAGTATGTGGGCATCACATCTGCCTTAAGCTCTGGATTGTGGATTTTCTTGGGGATGCACACATATCAGCACAAAACATGCACTGCCAAATAAACTGACAGTTTCAAGTTGTTTTTAAAAGAAAAGGCTCTGAAATATACCAAGATAACCCACAGTTAGAAGCTGGCAGCATCTGTGAAAATGTTCATTAGGTGACTCCAGCACCTCACTCTTCTTCTTTTTATTCTTCTTTTTACTTAATAAGATAGCTAGATGGAACTTATCACTTGTTACCCCCAAGGGTCACCCCCGACAGCGCTGAGGGATGACTGTGCTGGTGTAAGCAGAAAATGCTGTTACCAAGCAGAGGGGCCGGGCTGCAGCAAGCTTATGTGCAGACTGTGTGCTGGCACACACCGATCCCAGGATAGAAATGTTCTTATGGTCTCCACAGCAGCTGCCTTACTTGAGCACAAGGCAAGAGTTAAAAGTCCCATGAGGCAGAAAAAGAAGGCTAAAATTGTTGGGCTCCTGCAGTATCCAGGATAAAGCTGTTTACACCTTCCCTTTGTAGTCATACTGTGTTATACAACACACGTGGGCGGTGGTACCTTGCCTCACTCAGGTTTCTGTTGCCACTTTGACTCTGGTCCCATGTGCAAGTTCTGACGGTCCCTGGTCCTGGTGGCTCCCAGCATCGTCACCCATTGCAGCAACAGGAGCCAGCGCAGGACTGTAAAAGAGAAGACGGGTGACTTGGCAGAGGCACAGCTCTTATCTCAACATCTTCACACCTACTTTGCTGTGGGTATGCTCATCCCATGTACCTGGATTTACTAACCCACATCAAACCCTTGGGTCGACTCCCAAACTGATGTGGAAGCACCTTGCTGCTACACACGGAGAAAAAGACAGCGACTCTAATTATTCTGCAATCAATTTAAATGTCTTGGCGGGGATGAAATCCTGGCAACATTCAGCTCAAGATGTGTATTTCCAGGCTGCAGCCTACTTCTGTGTTCACAGAAACAAAATTAAGGTTACGCATAACAAAGGATCCAGGCACAGCATCGAGTTGTGGCGAGAAGCAAGAGTCTAAGCTCAGAGCAATACCTGCAGCAGACACAGCAAAGCCCGTCCCTGGGGAAGCTGTCACATGCTGTCTACAGCAAGATGTTGCACGCTGGCTGCTCGGAGGAAGCAGCCAGTTTACGATAAGTGCATGATCAAATCTGCCCCAGGTAACTGGTTCACGCAACCCTACTCGACATGAGAACAATCACAGAGGGAATGAACGGCTGGGTGGTTAAATAACTGCTCCTTTGTGGCAGCATCACCCCACAAGAACCTGCCTTGACCTAGAACTAACACCTCCCAAGGCCCCACCGTCCATGCAACGGCTGCAGGAGCAGATGAGAGCTGCTGAACAGGATGCCTTTCGTCCCTGGGATGGATAAGGACAAAGAGTATCAAAACAGACACAGAGGAAAATGACTGCCTGGGAAAAATAAAACCAGCGATATGTCTTTTTGTCCTACACTGGCTGCAGCAGTTAGCAAATGCACTGGGATGGAAGGAACCAAGGCATGTTTGGGCTTTGCACATTTCCAGAGAGGTTCATAAGCAAGGGCTTAAAAAAGGTGGGGAACTTCTAAGGAAAAACCTGATTTAGGGCTCTCAAGCCATGCTGCCCATGAGACATGAACTAGACTGATAAATACTTTTAATGGTCAAACTGGGAAAAAGAACCACACAACCAAGACTGGGCCCTGCAAGCAAAGCAAGAGGAAAATGTCCCCATACATTGAGCCAGATAAACATCTACAGGGGTTGCCACCCATGCTGCTTTAGTGATCTTGATGTTTTGCAGCCAGATGGAGCAAGACATAAAATGCCAGTTTAAAGGATATGCTCTGAGATAAGAGGCACAAGGTTTGGTTCACTTTGTGAAACATGGTGCCTATTTTCAGCTTTGTAAGTAAGCATTTGAGCCAAAAAAAAAAATCTTTCCCTAATTTTACCAGGATGTGGGGGATTATTAAAAATGCTTACAATAAAAAAACTTCACCAGTAACTACACTGATGTGCACACAACCATTGGGAAGGGCCAACAAAACCTTTTATATCTCAGAGAGAAAGGAAAGTGATCACATAATCAGGAAACACACTACAGCTTTAAAGGACTTGAAAGCAAATAATTTTTGATGATTAGGGGTGGAACGGGAGATGGACATGTTAAATTGACACCAGCTGACAAAATCTCCTTGCCAGAGAGCTTTTAGAAGCTAGAAACATATAAATGGTTTAGTCTGACAAAGCTTTAGGGCTGGCCCTTGGGTTTAGTTCTTCCCCTGGTATTTACCATTGTGAAACTGCAAAATCATCAGCAGTCTGCCCCAAAATCTCTCCTGGACTGGAGGACTAACTACTAGACATGGTTATGCCAGTATAATCCTGCACCTGCCAGGAAAGGAGAAGAGAGAAGAAAAGCATTTGCTTATTTATGCATTCAATATGCATGTTTTTAACTGAGCTATAGGATCTAGGATAAGTACCACCACCAAGAACTGACTCAAAGCCCTGCCCTCTGTTCTATGTTGTCAACGGCCTCTGCTCAACCCCTCTGTGACACCTAGCCAGCAAAAACTCTTCTAAAAAGTGGCACCAGCACAATGCTACAGTTTTCAAGCTATTTTCAGAGTTTATTGGTGTCTCAGCAAAGAAACTATCCTCAGAGGCAGCTTGTTCTCTTGCAAATATCTGTTCTGACCCAGGTTATAAAGATCTTGGGAGCATTCAAAAACCTGGAAGAAGAGTAAAAGCAGCTATCATGAACGCATCCCAAATAGAAACACATCTGCTGACTGCAGACTGAGTTTCATTTAATCCAGAGTCACCTCTCCATCACCTCTCCTCTGCCTGAACCTACCCGCTGTCTGTGGCCTTAGGTTCCCCCCGCGAGCTTCCCAGAGGAGAGACGGGCTTTTTACGCCAGGTTAATTCCCAGCTACACAGCAGCAGCACAGCAAACTCCTCCACGCTACGCTCAAAGCAAAAAGGAGAATTTGCACAGCAGCAATGGTTGAAGGGGAGATTCCAGAGACAAACCAGCTCCTGTTCAGCACCAGTTACTGAGGGAAGGGGTGGGAGTGATGCCGGCGCCAGAGGTTGTCCCACCGGGAGCCCTCTGCTTTGCTCCCATGCTGTGAAGCCACTGGGGTCTGCTGCTGCCAGCACGACGTGCTTCAGCTCACCCTTTACAGCATTAACACAGAACAGCAGGGATAATTAATTTGTGTTAAAAATACCAGGACTGCATTGGCACATTCAGCCTCTCCCCTAGGAAGAGGAGGGAAGAAAGAGCAAACCGCTACTTGACAGATGCTAGTCACACGCTTAAATGCACTTCTGGAAGGCGGCTGGATATACGTGTTGAGTGATGATGGAGCAGTGTGAGAACCTGCATGGAACAGGAGGAACCTCCCTCTGCTTATACCTGCACAAAACTGTCAGATCTCTTTGCAATAAAACTGTTACTAAGGGAAATCCAATTAACTTTCAGTGCAGCCAAAGCTTCTGGGAGTTGGGAAAAAAACCCAAATAACCAGGGTTCTTCAGGCAGTTATCTGGCCTGGCTGGGTGGGCACTGCTTGCAATGCAGCGGTGAAGGAGATGGAGATACAATCACATTAAGACAAGGCAGCTGAAAGGCTTTCTGGGATGCATAATCTGTAGCCTTCCCACCCAGGAAATCAATAGAGGGGCTTAAAACTTATCTGGAGGATGGAGGGCCATCTCCACGGAAAACAGAGCCACCTGGGACTGAATGCCAACACTTGATATTCAGCATTGCTCACTTGGGGATTTTTTTTCCAGGTCCCAATAATGACCCGATACTCTGACTTTGGTCAAAGCAGAATGAGTTTTTCCTCTATGGAGTGTTTTTTTCTGCTGGAAAGATCACGGAAAACTGAAATTCAAGTGCTGGCCAGTTTTGCTTTGAGCTCCCAATTTGTAAGGGAGGAGCAGCAGCAACGCTGAACTAATGCTGCAGAAAATCAGAAAGCCCGTGGATGTTAGAGGAGGGAAAGATGGAGAACGAGCATGAATGGCAACGGCGGGAGAGGAAACAGGAGAGACAGAATGAGCACAAAGGAGGGCCAACCCAGACAAAAACACAGTTAAAGCTAGCAAAGGTCACATAAATATTTTGGTAACTATTCACATTATTGCGTGATGAAAATACACTTTTCTGTAACAATCCTTGGAGAACACACGGGAAAGCCTGTATTTCCAAACGGACTGGCTCAGGGAGCTCATATTGTCACTAGATGCATTCTCTACATCTGCGTTTAAACAAGTATCTCATTAGTGCTAGAGCTTCTATCTTGATGATGGAGAGAGTGTCGTAATATTTAGTATTTAGGAGGATACTTGATATTGAGAAGAATGCCTGTTGATGGGCTATTTTTTGTAAGTTCTCTTCAGAAATAAGCAGGGCATGAATGATAGATGGTGTTCTGCCACCCTGCCACATACAGAAAAGATTTCTATTGGACAGCTTTGTGGAAAATGTGTGCTCTGGTATTAAAATAGTCCAGATTTTTAAAAACTATTAAAGAAGGGCAAGAACTACTGTACAGAAAGAGAGTGAGAAATGACAGTGGCTCTACCAAAGAGGACCTGGGATGATGCAGAGTTACAGCCTGGTCTGGAGGCAGCAAGTATGCCGTTGCAAAAACCCCAGCATACTGAGTGTATAAAACCTTGTGTTGTTTGCAATCCTTCCAGTCAAAGCTGGTAAGATTGCAGTGAAAATACCTCTCCTGATTTTGGATTCTGTAATTCTGGATTCAAGAAAAAAGACTCACTCATCAGAAAGCAACAAGAACATGACGAGGGCTAAAAATTACCCTTGGTGGAAGGCTTTGAATTTTCTTAGAAAAGGATGCTCTAGAGATCTGACAACAGTCTTTAATTATGTAAAAGAGTTACAGCAAGTATGGGAACAAACTGTTTCCCTATCTCCTCTCGAGAGCATGGCCTGTAAGGCAGAAAGCAATAGAATTAGATGGAAGCAAGGGACACACGGGCTGGACAGCAGGAAAAGTATCTGAGAGTAAGCAGGGTGAGACTGGGAATACCCATCACTGGAGATTTGAAAGAGCAGATTTTTTCTACTTTTTTCAACTTGGGAAAAACATAGATGCCTTTTGCTGTGGACCCTGAAATGTACCATTAGAGGCACCCTCATACTCACAAATTTAAGTTTAGAGCCAGGTAGGTTACTCGTTGGTAGCTTCTACAGACCACTGAGTGCCAGCCCAGCTGAAAACCAGCGTAAGGAATGGGCTGGGTTTAGCTGGTCCCACCTCTGAACAGAAGACCACATCTGATGTTCTCCAGAGGTCCCTGCCAGCCCAAGTGTAATACATCTTGTAAAATGTTCTCTTATCCTTCTCGTCCTTAGACTTCTTTGCTATTTCCTACTTCTGGGAAGGGAAGCTGGAGGTGGAGGAGTTCTTGTGAGACTCCATTCAGGAATGAAAGTCCAAATCCATTGAACAACCCGGTGTTATTGAGCAGTACGCCAACACAGCTTCATATGAAACAGCAGAGCAAAAAAAGTTGGAAAACTGAGCAAGTGAAGGTCAGAAAATGCCAGAATTAAGGATTACCCGAGTAACCTTAATTCCAACTGCTTTGGACATATGCATAGAGAGCTTAATTACACAATCTCTTACAACTTTCCCTCCTCCTCTAGCATATAGATTTCCTTTTTATTCATCCATCTATATGCAATCCAAGCCTTACCTACGCATACCTTCCAAATACCGTACACGTGTCTACTCAGTATGTTTCACACTGAACTTGTTTTGCTTTCCAAGACCAGTGGAAAGCTCAGTATCAGATCATCACAAAAACTCTAGCGCCAAATGAACTCCTCTCTGTCACACCCCTCTGAGGTAGGGAGGTATCGTTCACCCCGTTTTACGGGTGGGGAACACAGGCACAGGCAGAAAAAGCCAAAGTGATCCAGTCTCCATTATCAGGAGGCCCAGTTTGAGACACTGATGCCTTTTCCAGAGTCCTCACAATTATTACAGCTCTTCACTCCTTCAAAGCACACCTTTCAACAGCTGGTAACCCCGACTACTTTTATACATCAGATCTCAAAGAACAAAGGCTGGTGCCCAGGAAAACAAAGGTGACACAAGCAGTGACCATCTGAAGAGTATTGTTAAAAATTAGACAGACCCCTTTGCAAAGGCAGGCACAGAGTTTGTTTCTTGAAAGCCACTTTATTTCCCTCTGATCCCCCTCATTCTTCACCAGCACCTTTCTTCTGTAATGGAAAAGAGCTGCTGCCCCATCGCTAACAGCTCTCTGGCACACAGCCTCACCTCATTCCCGGAGCAGGAGGCAAGGCTCCAGTGAAAAGCACACACGAGCCAATCCATAAATCGGGATGGCAAGAGCAAGTCTTACAATGCTTACCAACACTTGCACGCTCCCAGGAAGAATGAAGCCACTTAAGTCTTAAAAAGCAAGCTGCAAAAGCAACAACCCCATCCGTCAGACCTGCTTGGCCCCAATGCATTTGTCGGCAAGACTTGACACTTCCAGAGCATGTTGCTGCCAGACAGACGTGCCCCAAAGAGGAAGGAGACCCAGCCAAAGAGATCCCCAAGAGGATTTTTAGGATCCAGGCTCTGCTTCCTTCCCCAGCCCTGCGGAACTCCAGCGCTGACGGTGCCACCTATTCCTCCTACTGCTGATAAAACTATTGTCAAAAATCCCTGGAGCACGAATCCCATCCTTGCTTCCCGCCGCCCCCTCCTGCCTCGTCGTTCCTCTGCCTCGGTGGGAAGCGCTTCTCTCTGCTCTTCCTCCCCCTCTCCCTCCGCATCGTGCCAACAACATGTGCTCGGAACAACGGCCAGATGGGAATACTTGTAAGAGCCTGAGGTTAACCCGTGTCTTCTATCCCACGTACTCTCTGCTGTTTGGAAATGCAGATTCTATTGCACACGATCTGTAGTGTAAAGACTTCGCGTTAATAGTATAGTACGTTGATATTGCTTGTGAAATCTATCTCCCTGCTCGTATTGCACGTTGAACGTCTCTGATACGGAAAACAGAAAAGACGACAGCTAACATTTTAAGGTCTCAAAAGGGAAGGACCTATTGGAAACAGGGAAAAGATTACTATTTTTAATATGTATATGCATATATATATAATTAATATTTCTCTCTCCCGTCTCTCTATGCTAATTTGTGGGTCACAGACATAAATTCACAGATGTTGTATCTGCACTGCGCTTAGACGGCTTTAGCTGTCTTCCGGCAACTGACACGAGGGTGATCTCTTCTTCCCATTAATGTCTGCATGGCAAATGATCAGGATGAAGAAACCGCTAGATGCAAACTTCTGTCTGCAGGATGGATTTTGGCCCCCACAGTTAACAAACCCATCTCACCAGCTGCGTTTCCAGCCAGCAACTCCAAGGCAGGAGCTGTTGTTATCCTTCCCTGTGGAATACTAGTAGGTAGGATGGGTCTGAAACACCTAAAAGATGCAGTATGTCTTTTTTTTATTTACAGTGGCTACTCTGTACACAGCTGGCAATTGCCCTGTGCCACTCCAAGTGTTTCGAGGTAGCCTATCAATTAGGATGGCGAATTAGCAAATAATTAATGATGATTTTACTGGGGCGGGTGTTACAGTACAAACACACAACACATCCAACAAGCATGAAAAGGCCAGTAGGTACATCCAACGTACACCTTTCTACAAGTTAATGTAAATACGAGAGCCCTGAGGCTGCAGGTTCATGTTTCACATGATGCCTCGGCATGTGGAAGGAACAATGTAATTACATCCATCACAGAAATGCCAAAACGACGTCCGCCTTCTAAAACCTCAATTTAGGCTTTGACATTTCTGGAAAACCAACTTTTAATCCATGTCATCTATCAGGAAATCCCGCTATTTTATTTTACATTAACGCTTTAAAATACTGTTGCTTTTATGGAGGGACGGGCGGGGAACTGAACGCGGGTGCCACAGAAATATTAGGAAGAAAAATCAGTGTCAGTCCATGAAAGCTTCTGCAGATTTTGGAGAAACAGAGCAGCCAAAGATCTGGCTTTAGCTTTTTCCAAAACGCTCGAGTCCAGAAGCACCCAGTCCCCTGGCCAGGGCTTTTTTCCCGTGGTCATGACTGAATTCAGCCATATTTTGGCAAGATGAGATCACCCCAAAATGTCCACAGCCATGATCTGGCAGCACTGACGGGCTAAGCCATAACAAACTGCAAGCGTGTAGCACACAGAGGGCAACCAAGACCCTTCACAGGAACCACAGTCCCACGCAGGTTTTGCTTTTACCCAGAAGCAAAAAGCCTAACAGCTGGATCTTTTTTCTCCAGATGCTCAAATTTGCTTGGTTTTGCATCTACACAATGAAATTTTAATGACTCCTGACGAAAGTGAAAGGACAGAAGGGTCAAGAGAAGACATCACCATGCTAGCACTCATAATGTACAGATGATATACCCACCACCCAACAGGGAGCACACCCCACAACTGGGAAACAACTTGTATGTTCAGCATCCTCTGCGGGTACGAGGAGGATGGATTAAACCAACTGCAACCACAGCCAACCAAAGGGACAAGGTCATGGTGCCAGCAAGCCGGGTACCTACGGGGGCGTATCTTGCTCTCCCAGGAAATCTGGGAGATGCTGGACAAGCTTTGCTGCCCGATGCCAGCGCTCCCACTGGTGGGATCAACACTAGCTTATGATATAGTTTATGACATGTCAAGTGTAGCCTTTATTTCCGCTCTTGGATAAACTCTTTATTTCGAGGACAACCTTTACTTGAAAGGAATGGAGGGGTAAGAGGGAAAAGGTGAACTTTAGACATCACAACACATTAAGTAATGAAGAATAAAGGGCATTTCAATTTTGGAGGAAGCAGCATAGAAAATTAAATGGAAGATATACTTTTCTTTAAGAATTACTTTATAAATCATATATATATACTGTACGTACAGCAAAAGTAGGAATGCAATGGAACTAAACCCACTTATTAACTAATTTTTGACCTGGTGCAAAATCTGCCCAATAAAAATACACAGTAATAACCTTTTTTCTGCTATAAAAATTACTATGTTTGGGTAAAAGGGCTGCAAGTTAAGTGAGCAGTAGGCTTCCTAATCGCTACCAACTCCCTTCCCTGTGAGTTTAGGTCACATCAATAGGCCATAGGGGAAAAAAATGATGCGACCATTAGACTACAACATCTTAAGCAGAAAAAAAAGTGTGCTGACATTGGTTTTTGAATTGTTTCCTTTTTTTTTTTAACTAAGGGATGGGATTTTAATACTTCTACTAGGGATTTTATGAACATGGTAGTACAGATTTGCAGAGCCAGGGGTTTTAAAATGGCACTGAAACATGATGTGGCCGGCAGTACCTGCAGCTGCCGCTTCATTACAGCTCCCACCTCACCCCAGCAACACCTCCAAGGAAGAGTTTTGCCTTGTTTTGACTACGTTTGCCCTTGTAGCTTCACCAAAAACCTAAGGGATGAGAGCACTTAAAAGCAGAAATCTTCCAAGGGCGGTGACGAAAAGCATGCAACCATCTCTCGGTGAAATAATATGTTTATCCAGACCGGTAGAAGGAGAAAACTGCCCCCTCTTTAGACTGTGTACATCAGATAAATAAGATTATTTTGCTATGAGCTACTACAGGCTACAATATACCCACATAAATATGTTAATGCCTATATGTGAATATGAATTTGTATATATCGGATACAGATAAGAAACACTTAAGACGACGAGTAGATTACCAATAACCGCTGCAGCTTCTTGCTGGGTAAAGTCTATTATCCAGACTTGACACCATGAACCCACGATGGCAGGTTTTGCCATCCCCTCCAGGGTGCCCGGTGGGTCACCCTCGCTGCACCAGCACAAAACACTTCCCGACCCTTCGTTAGTGTGCCCCTGTCTCCATACTTCACCGAGAAAACCGGCTCAGTGGGCTGGACCCAAGACAAACCCACCCAGCTGCAAGGCAGGAGAAGCCACTGCAGCCTCCTGCACCCAGGATAAGGTTTTTAGGGATCACCCCAGCTCCTATGCCCACAACGGGGAAAATAGGAGGGAGCTGCTGGACTCGGCTTTGTCAAAACAAGCTTGGGTTTAAGCCTCGGCAGCAATATGGGGGGCCAGATTTGCAGAAGGGGTGAGGTGTCACAGACAGCGACGGCAGAGCTGAGAATGCTCAGCAGCCCTGCAAATCGCAACTTTAAAGAAAAAATAAAATAAAAAAAAATTATCCCACTCTTGGTGGTTTGAGAAGATCCTCAATATAGCGCCTGTCCTCCTCTAACATACGAGCGGAGCTGGACCAAGCAAGTACGACAGGTCTCTCACAGACACGTGCATGCAGGAGACGGCTTCTTTCAGCATGAGACTACGTTACTGAAGCATCCCCTTACCAGAGCGGGAGCAGAAATGTGCTCCTAGTATTATTTACACAATATAAAGTGCATTACAATTTAATTATTGAACTGACAGACTTTCTGCCGGGACCATACAATTTTGAAACAGAGGCAAGGGCTCGAATAGGAAATTCTCTCATGAGAAAAAGAGGTCCAGACTGGTGCTCTTCACCCTGTCCTCCTAAAGATTGTTTTTGGCCGTTCTTTCTAGTGCAAATAAGCTTGTGTTTTCTCAAGTTTAAGGGACATGGCAGTTTCAGGGCATCGGGAACAAACATTTAAAAAGCATTAGGGATTCGGCGTTCCCGAGCATCTCGCCAGGCACGAGCAGCCCGCATTATCGCTGCTCTCGGAAGCTGAAAACACGTGCTGCCAAAAATAACAAGGAACCCGTTTCCAAATCTCACCATTCAATTCTTGCATTGCTACGTTTCCAGTGAGTCTGTATTACCCTCCAACGACACCATCTGCAAACACTGGTGCTTTCCACTGCGGTGGAAACCCACGGCTAGTGGCTTACCCATGCGTGATCAGTTATGAAGGTGAAGATACCAATCCAGTATTGGATACTAAGGTGCATCCCGTGCCAGGGGAATAAATGCATTAGTGAATCCTCAGGATACCGAGCCTGACCCGGTAGCCAGCAGACACTGAATTCCTGGGTGATATTTACAACAAACTAATGCCATCAGAAGGCCAATTCATTAGAAACAAAGATAAAGGGGCATTTAAAAAACATGGGGAGCAATAAGGAAAGCCATTTTGCATCTTTTTTTTCTTTTTTTCCTTTTAGAACAGTGAAGAAAATATCCCTTTCCAATTGTTTTGCCTGTCTCAAGTATTTTCCTCACCAACGCTACAGGAACACAGGGAAGGCATGATCACTTACAACACACGTGGCTAATTCCAACACAGGAGCTTTTAGAATCCCTCGAGGCAAGGGTAGGGTGGGACGGGGAGATGCCAGGCTGGTAGGGGAGAAACACCATGTAGAGACAGGAAGGGGAAGGAGAGCATAAAAAATTTGTACATTCATAGCTCCAGTTTGTTGGAATACAATTAATTTTTTAACTGCAGGCACTATGACGGGCAGCAGCAGTCAGCGATACGCCAACCTATGCCTCAAGGACTCATTCACTAAATTCTGGATTCTCACCAATAGGATGTAGAGTTATTTTAATGTTGGTTTTGTGGTGTTGTTTTTGTTTTGTTTTGTTTTGTTTTTACTTTAATTGACCTGTTAAAACCATTGGGACCAAAGGCGTAAGAGCCACGATGAACCAGCACCCCATTTAACTTCCAGCTGATTCATCAGGGTCCACTAGTTGTTTGAGTGGTGGAGCGAGAATGTCTCTCCAAGAATTGAAAAAGTACCTGAAAGAGTGATCGACGCAGAAATGGATGGGATTTTTTGACACTAAGCCAAAGGCTTGGTTGCTGTAACTGCTATGTGTGGTTTTACCTAAAGGGGGAATCACCTAAAACAGTGAAATTAATTTTCTTACTTCTTGTCACAATCGTAACATTTTCCTAAAGGTTCTTTGGTGACTTTGGTGCAAGCTTTTATTTTTTTTTTATTTTTATTTTTTTTTAAAGTTAAAACAGATCAACCAGTTTTAGTACCCAAACTAAAGTCCAGATTATCCTCTTGGTTCCCACCTCTGCCTCCCCAACATCTCTTGTTGTGGTTAATGATACTAACGTGTAATAGCATGGACAGCAGCATGCAGGTGGGTCCAGACTAAGAGTGACGAACACATTGGTTAGAGATAAATATGTTTCTCAACAGGTTAAAAAAACCCCAAACATGTAACGGTCGTATGGAAAAATAGCTGGTCCACGTGCATACTTGGCCACTCCATAAAAAAAAATGACCCAAACGACTACAATTATCTGATTAGACACAATAATAAGACTAACAAAATCTTAAAGATGGGCAACATGCTACTGGAACTACCCACTGGTCTCAGAGGGGAAGGAGCTGGTCGCCCAAGGTATGGAAAAAGCTCCTTATATTATAAGTATTCATGTTTTCATAAAAAAGAAAGAATTTTCGAAATCTTTCATCAACCTCCTAAACAGGTAATTGCACACATTCTCCCTCCAGGCAGAGAGTTTATATTGTGAGATGAAAAACTGATGTTGCAGAGACTTTTGAGGGACAACCCTGAAAGCTGGTGGCGGGCCATCAGGAATCCAACTGCTTGATGACAGCCCCAGCTCTGGGCGGGTGGGAAGAGGGGGATGGGAGGAAACAGATATTATTTCCTAACACCACCACCTGTGAAGTCAACACGACAGAAAACCCAACGTGGCGTTAACCACAACTTCCAAAATGTACTACAGGTTAAGTATGAGAGAGATACCTTTTTATAACGAATCTAATAGTGCACCAAACCCCCCAAAGGTCTTTCTCGCAGCAGGAGGAGAAAAACATCCAGATGTTTTCCTCACCCATCATGACTGCATTAATCTTTACATTTGGGAGAGAAACCAGGAGCCTCAGTTGCAGCGGTCCCTCCACCTCCGAATACCCGCTCCACAGCGGCCTGCTGCAACCCTTCACACTCCTAATACAACAATACCTTTTGAACTTTTGGACAAATGCATTAAAAATTAAAAAAAATCACCAGCCTCGCATGGGCAGAACACGTAGATGAGGAGTGGGTTATTATTCACAGCCTCCGAAGGCTTAGCACTCAAGTAGAGCTTCGCTATCCTGGGACACTGGGGTTATTTGGTCAGCACAAAACTATGGAATGAGTAAACAAATCTTCTGCTCTTCACCAGCACATTATCAAGGTCTGACCAGCTCTCAAGGTTTTACCCACACAGGGTACCATTTCAAACACAATAACCAGCGGATGCCCATTTTTAAAACCTCTACCTCTCCTCATACACGAACCAGCGATTCACACGAAGTTGATTTTTGTTGTCAACGCCCTACAGCTACGCTGTTCAGCCTTCTCAGCGAGTACAGCCAGAATCCAGTCCCAGAAAACCCGTCATAAGCAGAAACCGATACATTTCAGCATAAGGTTTGGGGTTGGCTTTTTTGGTATCATGTTGAAGTGCAACACAAGCCTTATCTAGACTATTTAAAGGTCAGAGTGCCGGGGTTTTTTTTGTGCTGATATGCGTACTTCCATAGTCTTCGACACTCAAAGCAGCTGACTCATACAGACTCGGGAGGTTGGTACTTTCATAAGACATATGGAGATGTTTGGGGCGTAAGTCAACGTGATAACCAGACTCCTATAACATTATGGACTGGAGTTAGCAAGAACTACCAGAAAAGGACTTTACAAAAAAATGGGGCGACTCGGAATTACTATAGATCAGTCCCTCTCACCAATTTCTGCTTGTTTTGTTTTATTCTGCCAGACGGCCAGTCCAATGCACTCTATTCAAGACCCTCTTGCTCTTCACCACTGTCCCCTCTGGCATCCATCCTTTTTTCTTTATGGCTGTTGTAAATTCTCCTCATCTCTTCTTCGTACTTGATAAAATTTTCCCCAAACCGTGTCCATGCTTTGTATGGAACTGTGATGGTGTTACGGTAGGGTGGCCTCACCTCACTTACCTTCAGGAAAATGCCGTACCTGTTGGATCCCACATCGAAGTAGAAGCGCTTGTTGTCCACTCGGAAGGAGGTGCCCTCGGGAAGCTCTGGGGGCTCATCACCTCCCCCCCGACGATCCTCTATATCTCCCTCACCGTATTCTTCAATCAACTGGACCAAAGCATCCCTGAACTCAATCATCCCTTGCGCCGGAAGGACGATCGTCTGCTCCTGTCCCAAGCTGTGGCCAAAATAACCCATCATGCCAGGTCCCCTACTCATGGTTTGTCTAATCCTCAAGAAGCGCCCTCGCTGATTCTCCTTCAGGTCCAGGTAATACTTTCTGTTGTCCCTCTCGATGTACTCCGTTTTGAGGACACTGTGAGGGTGCTCTTCGGAGCCAACAGACCCCGGAGGCGAAGGTGGCGGGTGCTGCTGTCGCCTCTGGGGATGCTGCTCTTTGTCATTGCTGTGCTCGTGCCGGTGACCGTGGCCGCCTTTCAGGCCCAGGTGGGCATAGTGCTCAATGAAGTCCCCTAGGCAGTCCTTCAGCTCGGCGGCCACGGACAAGGAGAGGGTCAGCTTGCTTTTCCTGATATTGTCCTGCCTGCCTCTGCCTATCCAGACCTCGGCGATTTTCAGGAAGCGGCCTCGGGAGCTCTGCTTCACATCCAGATAAAATCTCTTCTTCTGGATGTCCACCCTCTTGGAGGCCAGCTCCTGGATCTCCATGCAGCCGCCCTGGGAGGAGGCCGGGTAATGGTACTGCTGCTGGGACTGGGAATAAATGCTCCTCTGTAGGCCAGAGCCTCCCAGGTTCCTTCCTCCTCCTCCTCCTCCTCCTCCTCCTCTCCCTCTTTCCATCTTTACCAATCAGCTGGAAATAATACATAACAGAGACACAGATGACAACATCAGCATCAGGGGCCTGCTCAGCTCCTCGGCAGCGTCTCTGCTCGGCACTGCTCCCCCTACAAAGACGCCTGCATCCCTCTCGGCTGCCACGGCACGCAGCAGCGCAGCACAACCATCCCGGCTGCTCTTCTCTTCCCCTGCTCCGGCTCCAGACCCCCTCCCAGTACAGGGAGCCCTCCTTCCAGTGCCCTCCCTGCCTGTCCCCTCAGCCCCAGCAGCCCTCCCTGCCCTCCAGACCTCCCCATGCTCCCCTACAGCCCTAGTGCTGCCTTCCCAGTGCTCACCATCACTGCACCTCCTGCCTGCGTCCCCAGAGCTTCACCTCCTGCCCGCCTAGTACTGCCCCCCTGGCCCCCAGTACTGCCCTCACGCCCTCCCCACTTACCCCAGCACTGCTCCCCAGTGCCCCCCATCACTGCACCTCTTGCCCCAGTGCCCCCAGAGCTTCACATCCTGCCCCCACTATTGCCATCAGCACTGTCCCTCTGCCCTCCAGTGCCC
>VXBW01006651.1:13980-103545 GCA_013400375.1 Thinocorus orbignyianus | reverse complement strand
CGGCCCGCCCGGCCCCGGGACTACACTACCCACGATACCCCGCGGCCGCCGGGCCGCCGCCGCCAGCGCGCATGCGCGTCACCTCGGGTAACCTCCCGTAGCCGCTGCTTGGGGAGACGGCGGGGGAGCGCCGGGGAGGGAGGGGGTGCGCGGTTGGCGTCCTCTGTGACGCATTAACTACGCGCCGCGCCGTGACGCCGAATGCGTGAGCCGCCGGTGGCGCTGTGCTCGGTGAGGCGGCGGTGCGTCCTGTACTAGGGCGGGGTGCTGAGGCCTCGCTGTCGGCCCTTCCCGGTGCGCGGTGGGGGCCAGAGGGAGGCTGAAGCGACGGCGGGGCCATTGGGACACCGGCCGTGGTTCCGCTGCCGGGGCCTCCCCGCCCCGCGGTACCGGGAGGGGAGCGCCCTGTAGTTCCGGGAGGGGGACGCCTTGTGGTTCCGGGAGGGGGAAGGCGGGGTGAAGCTGCTCCCCGCCGCCCCGAGGGGTGCCTCCCTTCCTGCCCGCCCCGAGGTGAGGGGTGGTGAGGCTGCCGGGTCTCCCCTGAGGAAATGGGGCGCTTTAGTCCCCGCGGGAAGGCTTTGCTGTGGGTGCTGCCTGCTGTCCCTCAGGGGGCCGCGCCGGCGTGGGGTGGATCTCGTCGTCCTTGGGTGGCTGTTCCTTATGCGGTGCTTTGCACTCACAAGTTCGGGTTCTTGGCTTAACGCTGGGAAAGTTAAGGAAGGGCCGTGAAGGTGCTCAGAGGGTTGGAGCAGTTCTGCTGTGAGGGCAGGCTGAGGGAGTTGGGGTTGGTCAACCTGGAGAAGGGTCTGGGGAGATGTTACAGCCCCTTCCAATACCTAAAGGGGGGCTACAGGAAAGCTGGGGAGGGACTTTTAATCAGGAAGTGGGGTGATAGGATGAGGGGTGATAATTTTAACCTGAAAGAGGAAAGATTTAGATAGATATTAGGAGGAAATTCTTGATTATGAGGGCGTTGAGGTACTGGAACAGGTTGCCCCATCCCTGGAAACATTTCAGGTCAGGTTGGATGGGGCTTTGAGCAACCTGATCCTCTTGGAGATGTCCCTGTCCATGGCAGGGGGGTTGGACCAGATGGCCTTTAATGGTCTCTTCCCACCCAAACTAATCTATGATTCTAATACAGTGGGTGCTGCTGTGGTGAGCAGTGTCTACTCCTGTGGTGTAGTTACCAGAAGTGCTCTTGAACTTTTGGCAGATTTTTGGAAAATGTGTTGCTAGAGCTGTGGGGTGACAGCTGGTGCTGCAGGGTGTCCTTTCCTTGTTTCCAGCCTCTGCTGCTCTTCTCTTGTTTCCGGCAATTGCAGTTCACAGGAACAAGTTGACTGTAACTGAGGCATCTAGCTAGTGGCAATTTTGTGACTGTTTTAGTGTTAAAATACTTTTTGAAGTTGCCTTTGAGATAGTACTTGGTTAAACCACTGCAGGATTGGACAGATAACCAAAGTTCTGCCTAACCTACATAATCAATTAAAAAAAATAATCAAAATGTATTTTTGAGTGTTGAAGAACCATAACAACCCAGTTCACCTAGGATTCCTACTGTCGTGTTGGTGAGGAAGTGCAGCTGGAAAGTATGATCTTACAAACATGGTACTGGCCCAATTTTGTTGTAAAAGTGCATTGAGCACCTGGGGACTAGTGGAACGAAGCAGGATGAGAAAATTCTTCTTTGTGAACTGTTTTGCTCCATCTCCAGCAGGGTTTCTGAATCACACTGTAAGCAGTCCAGGAAGAAGCTGACACAGCTCTGATCCTAGTCATCATTTGCTCACAGCTGGGAAATTCTGCTCCACTTCCATGAGAGAAAACCCCAGTCTTCAGGGCTGAAAATCCTGCTGTATTTCTGACTTAAATCTCTTTTAACTCCTCTGTGGAGTACCTTCCAGTTCCAGGGGATGCACCCTGCTTCCTGATACCCTGGGCACAGGCTGCCTCTGCTTGGTGAACTGGGTTTGTTTGAATCTGGGGCTGGCAAACTCATAAGTAACCTCAGCCACCATCCAGTCTGCACCGGAGAGCCCAGCAGCCTGTGCCTTGTTGTTTGGCTGTAATTTGCCCAAGAAATTCTGCATGGTTGGTTTTTGGTTTTTTTCTTATCTTGGTTGTGGGCTTGCAGGCCTTGGGGCAACGTTTGTGTGAGTCTGATCTTGCTCTGAGTTTGTGTTTTTCTGACTTCATTTGTTAGCAAGTGCAGCTGGCTGCTTTTAAGCTAGGTGACTGATTCCTGTGCTGTTATCTAAAACACGAGATAAATTTGTCTAACGAGGGCTCTGTTGGCCAGAGATAGCGGTAGATGTACTTTTCTGTTCCAAGTCGCTGATCTCCATAAAACTAGCCTGAACTTTCCTTCCCAGAAAGACTTTAAGAGGTTTTCCCGTTGTTTTTTTTTTTTTTTTCCTTTCCTGTTTGTCTTACTGATGTGTGAACAAGAAAATAGCATGTAAAGCTCTTCCACTGTTTTACGTGGACAGCTCTGCAAGTGTCCATCCTCATGCATAGACCATTTTTAGTTCAAGTTAGTGATCCTCATTCTGGCCTGATGATAATAACAGCTTGTCTCTATGCAATCTATTGACTAGTCTGTTTTTTGTTGTTGTTTTTCTTTTCTTTTGGTGTAAAAGAAATGTGGAAAAATGAATAAAATGGATTTGGTAACTACTAGTCTGCAGAATAAATACCCGCAGTGGATGCTTACAGAAAACCAAGTTGTGGGTGACAAAAAGGTACGTCATCACAGAGGGGAAATGTGGTTTGTTGCAGGTGCTTTTAGTTAGACTTGTCCCTCTGGTATTTGTGAATGTTTACAACTATTTTGTCCTAGAAACAGTAATTCATTTTAGATGTTGCTACTGGTTGAATTAGCTTGTTAAAGTATCTTTTTTTTTTTAATTAAAATACCATATATAGACCAAAGGCTGCTGCTCTGACCTCTGTTGAAATTTCTTCCCAACAACCTAAATCTTGTTAGCAAAAACACTGAGGTACAAGGGAGCTTTTGATCCATTGCTAACTCAGCATGGTGGGCTGTACACCAGCAAGGACTGGAGATTTTTCATGTTTAATTTGAGAGTTGAAGTTGCAATCTGACAGGGGAGCTTGTTCTGGTAAGGCCCTCTGCCTTTCTGCGTTCATTATTTCAGAAGAATTAATTGCTCGTTGAGATTATGTTGAAATTTCTGGTGTTCCAAGAATGTTAATGTGACCTTGGATGGTTTGGTTTTTTTCTGCATATATGAGCAGTTTCAGTTTTAAATTTCCAACTCGAAGTTCCCCCTGTAACATCTGAAACTGCTTTGACAATTAGAAAACTAATTAATAAGAGAAATGGAAGACTCAGTTCAGCAGTTTTCCTTCTATAAAGTGGGAGTAAAAAGTTAGTAGTGTGGATATTAAAAAATGTTGGGTGAAACCAACACGAGTCTCATTGGCTGTGGAACTGCCCGAATAGGATGGCAGCCTGCCTCAGCAAGCTCTTTGAGGAAGGGTTTTGATTAAACTTTCACCCTTCATTAACTGGAGGAAATGTTAGGGTTTTTTGTGCAAGCATAAAATCAGCAGTACCTTTGTTTCAGAATCTCCCTCTCACAGGCAACTTATTGTTTCTGAAACTGTATTAAAACCTGTTTTGTGGCCTCTCTTGACAAGATTGTTTTGTTCTTTGTGTATTATTTTGTGGTATTTGGCTATGATGCCACTAATTGAAATTATAGTTTACTTGCATATTTCTCACCAAAGTAAAGGTTTTTCAGGCAGCTCAGTGGTATTGGAAGTTTTGCAGTTCAAGTAAATTTATCAGTCAATAACTTTTAGTAAAAACGCTTCTAAAAGGGAAAGAAAGAAATTCTATCTGGAGTGTTACAGTTCATCTTACTTTGTGTGCTTAAAGCTTCCATTTGTCAACAAGTATTCAACAGCTGATGGAGGATATTGGTCCTTTTAAATATTGCAGCTAGTTTTAAATCTGTGGAGTTTACTTACAATGTGGGAGGCACTTCACAAAGTTATATCTGGCAAGGTTAAGTGAAGTAGGGTGGCTGGAGCGTGGGACCAAGGAGATGGGCAGCAGCTACTGCATACAGCTGTGCTGAAATAGAGGTGCACCAGAGGACTTTAGTCTGACCAGATTTGAATGATTTGAAAAATGGCTTAACAAATTATTGTCTGGTTTTGATTATTTTATTCCTCAGATTTGAAGTGTGCAGGTGTTAGAGCATTTGAAGTAGCGCTGAGGTGTGATAATGGATGTTAAAAATGAGTGTTTTCCCTAATCTTGTTCTTGGCAAGCTGCTGAATCTCTTTGGAGGGAAGAATTCAACTCGGCTGAGTTGAGGTGAAAACTCAGCCTGCACAATTTCAGTCAGAGTATTTGGAGCTAAGCAGAGAAATCAGGGCATGAACTTGATTGGTTTTATAGAGGGGGAATGTCACCCTGTTGTTCATTGACAGTGATGCTGGCCCTGTGTGAGGAGCACAGCTCTGCTGCAAGGTTTCCGTAACCGCTGGGGCCAGCCTTGTTGGGATACGGCATTAAAGGCTCATGCAGTGGTTGCAGTTGCTGATGTGTCTGTGGTACGGTGAGATGTGGCTGGAAACTGAGCCTCTTCCAAACATTTTTTGACAGAAGTCTGCCATTCAGAGGAGTGTTTTGGAAGATGGGCTGCCATTCCTAAAGTTCTGTGGCTCTGTTGTGTACAGCTATGAAGCCGGTGACTGTTCCCTTCTCTCAGAAGATATCAGGTAATAGCTCTTATTCTGCTTTTCTTTTTCTTTTTTTTTCTTTTTTTGTTTTGTTTGAGTGCATTTTCCTTTCTGAAAAGAGCTTGGCTCTTCTCTCTGTCTCCTTCTGACTGATTGTGTATTCGATGTGTCCAGAGGTGAAAAGTTCAGCCAGGGAAAACATCTGGTCATCCTGGCTGTCTTGTTACATGTGGCAAATTCATCATTTTACTGGTTGCAAGCACACACTGAATCCATTTTTCATCATGGTGAATTGTCCCTGGGAGAGAGATCTCTAGTTTCTCTATAGCGGGTGGTGGTTTAAAAACACCTTTCTGTTGTGCTATGCAGTAATAGTTCTTCTCATGGGAAATGCCATCACTGAACTTTTTCCCTTTAAGCAGGAAAGGCTCTAATGCAGGTTCTTTGCCTTTTGCAGTATGGATAATTCCATGAGCTTTAGTGACTTCACAGGGAAGTGTAAGCTGTAAGAAATCAGGGTTGTATGTTAATTCATAACTGAGGACTGGATGTTCTGGGGAGGTGGAAATAGCAGACTGATGATGCAAATGCATTTATTTTTTTCCCCCCTCCCTTTTTGCATAGCACAGCTCGTGTTCCTGGGGGCAAAAAAAAAATCTATACGGAACCTTCTAGTGCAGTGAGATAGGCAAAGAAGAAACTTTCAAGGGAGTATAAACTATTCCATCACCTTTTGTACCTGGCTATTACCTGCGGTTTCCTGTACTACTGTTTGAGTGCAGTAAGATCTGCTGAGGTTTGAAGGGTTTCTGGTAACTTCTGGGACCAGCAGGAATTCCACCTCCTTATGGTCTTGATTTTAATACGGTTTCTGCGCCTTGTACATGCAAAAGGAAAGATGCACTGGCTGTGGTTCTCTTCATTTTTATCTAAGATGACTTGAGCCTGTTATCTTAAATACTGGTAAGAGAACAGTTTAATGTGAGGAACATCTCTTTCTTTTCAGGCAGAGTTTATCAGATGGGGCTGCTGTTGGATTTGATGTTGAATGGCCACCATCTTACACTAAAGGAAAAATGGCAAAAATAGCTGTAATCCAGATATGTATATCTGAGGAGAAGTGTTACTTGTTTCACATCTCTTCAATGTCAGGTACTGTACTTCCTCTCTTGTTTGTTAGGGCGTGAGATGCCCTCTGTTTCTTGTGATTAAGTCTGAACTTAAGCAGTAGCTGATACTTCACACTATGTTGGATAGTAAAAATCCATTCCCCTGCTCTCCTTTCCCACCTACAACAAGGGGATTCATTCTTTGAGTATTGCCTGTGTATATCAAAGAGACCTTAGCCCAAGCTTTGCCCTGTCTGCTGTTGTGCAGCGTTTTAGGTTCTGAACAGGGCAAAAGAATCTTACTTGGGAATTGTCTTTCTATCTGGGAAAGAGTATTTTAATTTGGCTTTAAAAACTTAATTCCCTGGTCATATAATGAGCTTCCTGTTTAGTGCCAAAACAAACAAGGAACCTAAATTTAGCGGACTGTGTTTCTCTTTAATTTGGTTTCTAGAGCAAAAACCCTCAAAAATGATGGCCGTCGTGCTGTTTGTTCCTAATACCTGTGTTTTTGTGACACTGGTTTTCAGAAAGAATACTGGATACCTGGTGTGATGCAGCTGTGGGGAGAGAAGGGGGTGTGCTCAACAGTGTCTGAAATTCATTATGGTTGTGAATAAAAGCTTCCAAATAGGGAAAATAGGAGTGAGGGAAGGAGGCTGCAATTTTATAACCTTTGGTTTGAATGTTGGATTGAAACTATGCCTGTGAGATGTCTCTGATTTCCCTGGGGTGTGCATGCTAAGGTATAATAGCGATAATCTTAATGTTGGTGTTCAATCCTTTGTCATTTATAGCAAATAGGGTGGAAAATTTAGTTGCTGGAGGCTATTCAATCCGGGAGGCAGAAAGGTACAAGTGCACAAAAGAAAAAGATTTGAGGAAAGGAAGCAAAGGGAAAAGGAGACATAAAGAGCTGAAATGCTTTTGATTCTAAGAGCGAAGATGTTTATGTATTGACTCTGAGTGTGGCTGCATGTGGGTTACTGTGTGTTACAGCAGAAGATGGTGTCTCCTGGATCATTTTCTAAAATTTCTATTCTTGCCAATGGAAGATGCACTTTGAAGTGAGTGAGATGCCAATCTTTTTTGCAGGATCCAATTTCTGATTAATTTGCAGGAAACACTTGATCTACAGAGATGCAGGTGTTGGCAGAATTAGCCAGTTGGATAAGACCTTTTTTGTTGAAAAAACCCCAGTATTTCCTTCTGCAGGAGGAAGAGAGTGGAGACTCCTTGGACTGTGTGTAAAGGACAAAAAGTACATATATTTATCAGGAGGATTCTTGATAATTTTCCATTTCTTATTATCTTTTTTTTTCCCCCCCCTTTGACTTCTAAGAAAATACAACCTGTTTCTTGGATTGTAGCCTCTGTGTAGTCTTGAACTTAGACTCATTTAGTTCATACAGTCACTTTTCTAGAAATGAGGTGGTGGAAATGGAGCACAAATCCTGTACTGGGAAGTTCCTGTCTTTTGTGGTGATACTATTAAATGAAAATTCCTTGTTCAGTAAGTCAGTGGCATATGTTGCAGGCTTTTATTCAGCTCAACTGTAGATATCTCCTCTACAGGGGAATTTCCCTTTTGTGTTATGGCGAGGTGCTCTGGCAACATTGTGCTTTGTCTGCATCTTACAGCACCAGTCTACTACAGTCTTGTGGTTGTTTTAACAGTCATTTTCTAATGCTTTGAATTGGACCTGCAACTTCAGTCTGCAACGCAGCCAGTTGTGGCTATAGTTGTCCATATAATGTGTGAGTGGTAGCCACAAAAGTATGGAGACTGGTGTGTGAAATAAAATCAGTGATGCAAAGTGGCTGTTGAAATATATCAATACATATTACAATAGCAAAAAGCTTAAATTGGAAATCAGAACTAAGACAGATACCAAGCACTGTGTGTTTGCACAATACTGCGTGTTTGTAGATACTGGGATTACAGCTGAGACTAATTCAGGGTATCTAGCTGTGGGTTCCTGAAGGTATGTATTTAAATAAGATGCTCTGAATTTCAAATGGAAGCAAACACAGAGGGGAGAAAAAAGTTGCTTTTGTTCAAGTATGAAGCGTCTATGGCTGTTCCCTCCTGTAAGAAAAACAGAGATGAAGGCTGCGTGCTTTTATTCAGTCCCATAAACTTGAAAATGCCCTGTGATCCAGGATTGTGTCATCAGTTTGGGATAAATCAAAATCTAACACTTAGCATCTGTGTATATCCTTGAATATTTTTGTTCTTACAAGACTGACTTGTCTGGGCTCAGTGGAGAATCTGACTGGCAAATTCTGTCTTCCAAACACCGTTGTTGGACCAGCTCGACGTCAGCAGCGAGGGTGCCTCCACAGAGTCTGCTTTCCTGATGATTCCCTATGCTTACAGTTTAAACTGTTTCCCAAGCATATGGAATAGCGAAAACTGGGAAGGAAAAATGTGGAAAACGGTAAAATAATATTGGTTTCACGAGCATACAATTCTGAGAACTAATATACCACTTCTAGATAGAGGTTGCCTTTTTGTTGTGTGGTTTAGCGATCTGTAATACGAATGGAATAAGGTTGTTTAATTTTTTTACTTGGTTTGTTTTCAGGTGCAAAATGAATTTGTGTATTTCAGATATTTCATTCCTGCTTGTCTACATATGATATAGTATAAACAATTGGTGTTGTTGCCAGTCATTCCAGAGAGTCATATAAGCAGAGCAATTCTGGGGGCTTTTCCTCTAAAAGCACAGGTTTTTGCAGATGGCCTTTAAAGGTGCTAGGAATTTTTCATTTCCACTAGACTTTCTGGCATCTTCTAGTATTTAGTTTCTGATGTTTGGGCTTAATCTATTTTAGGTTTTCCCAAGGGACTCAAAAGACTGCTTGAAGATGAAACAATTAAAAAGGTTGGCGTAGGAATTGAGGGAGATCAATGGAAGCTGATGAGTGACTTTGAAGTCAAACTGAAGAGCTTTGTGGAGCTGGCTGACGTTGCTGATGAGAAAGTAAAACTTAAAACCTTTTTGTTGTGGGAGGGAATCTTGTTATTGTGCTGTGCAAAAGAGGCTTTCTTGCATTCATAGGAGTTCAGTTCTAATAGCAAATGTGTTCTGTAGCATAAAACAGAGATGTAACATTTTTAAAAAGAAAAAAAAAATAAAAAAAACTCTCCAGAAAGCCTTCACAACTATGTACTGTCTTTCAGTGAGACAGTTCTTAATGAACGTTCATCCCCTTTCAGGCCTGTTCATCTTTTGCATTTACAGGGTATGGCTTTTTAATTCAACTGCAGGTGCATCTTCTTTACTTACTAGTGATGGAGATTGCCAGACTGCATGCAGTCAGGGTTCTTCTGGCAATGATGTACTTATCCCAGCAGCAACTGAACCTTCCAAATAAGATGCAGAAAGTGGCGTAGAGACAGTGAAGCACTGGTGCCTGTCTGAAGGGGGTCAGCCCTCCTGCCACGGCTTGCTTGGTGCTGGGAGGAAGCGTCCAGGTCTTCCTTCAAGTCCTCTGTGCAGAGGTGGAGCCATGGAAGTGTCTTTGTTTCCATGACCGTGAAGCTGGTGTTGCCTTCACTCTGCTGCAGATGCAGTTTCTAGTGCCTGATGGCCCATCCTTTAGAAGTAGTGTAGCCTTTGGCACACCCTGAATTTTAGTTTAGAAGGATTTTGGTTAGATATAATTTAATGTGGGGAGATCTGCTCTGTCTTATTAAGGAAGAGAGCACAAGGTTCATTACCTTCCAAATCCTCCTGCCATTCTTATTTCCAGCCTGTCCCTTCAAGCTTTTTCTGACTTCTTGTATATGCAAGGCTTTTCCTTACCTGTACTCGGTGTCTCCATGCACTTCTCTTTCCTTCTGTGCATTTTTTTTTTGTTTGGTAGGATAAAAGCAACAATTGTAGTTTCCTGGTGGAGGATGGAGATATACGCATAGAAATAATACTACTTATACCTTTCTCTATTCTCTGCTTTATGCACCCTGAATAATTAAATTACAGTGGGGGAGAGGGGGATGTGATCTATCATCAGCATTTGTGGCAGTGCTCTCCATATAAGCCACCTTGAAGTTTCACTTCCTAGTGGGCTGGAAGTTGTACAAATCAAACTTTTTTCCTCAAGCAACAGAAGGAGCTGGGTCGGTGTTTTTATTTTATTTATTTATGTTTTTCCCCCAGGTTTGGAATTTCCTTAGTTNTTTTTCCCCCCCCTTTTTTTTTTTTTTTTTTTTTTTTTTTTTTTAATTTTATCCCAGCATCTGACTCCAGGATAATTTGTTGTGAAGATAAGTAACGTGATCTCTGGTAGCAGCTTTAAAGTCTTCTGCTAGAGAGAAAACAAACCAAAAATAAACTTGAAAGTGAAGCTTGAGAGAGCAAAGAATAGGGTTGTACATAATAGCACAGTGCAGAAGGGAGGGCTTGGGAGAACCTAAAATGAACAGTTGGTAGGTGTTGAGGGTTTTTTTTAATTTTTTATACTGTATTTAAGGGGATGTGCTGACAGTGCTGCACTGCTGCTGTTTGCTCGACAGTTCTGCATGTTTTGCAAGTTGAAACAGCAGAAGGCTGTGCCCAGGAGTCCTAGATCCTTGGGGTCTGAAGGAAACTTACCCACACTGGTGATTGAGACAATAGCATTTAGCAACTGTGATTGACAAATATGATTACAAAAGCAATTGAAAACAGCAGTGTGGTGGGGTGGCTTCTAGAGGCTTCTGATGATCTGCTTCCCAGCAGACTGAGCAACGGTTAGTGTGGTTTGTAACTGCGTTCTTCTGCTGGCACTTGGTTTCGGACTTGCAAAAGATGACAAAAGGCAGACTTTAATATTCTTGTGTTTATATTAAATAAATTCCTGGTGTTTGATACTGAGTTTCTCTAATTAGAAAGGCAAATACTAAAAAAATCCTGAAGGAGGGAGAGGTTGCTGTTTAAGTCTATGGCTTTTACTTTATCAACTCAGAGACTTCATTGTGCAGGTTATTCCTATTTTTGGTACCACCTTACATTGTGTGGACTCATCTGGCCCTCATCATGCCCTCTGTCCGGCTTGACAATATAGGTATGTCCTATAACAATACAGTTTCAGAGCGGGGAAGTACAAATTTCAAATCGCCAAACTGTGTTATAATATGATGAGAACAGAATTAGGCCTGGAGAACAATTACTTATTTGAGAAACTAGTTTGCTCTGCCTAACCCAGAGCTCTTTGCTTCTAATGAGGGATTAAGCACACTTTGCCTCTTTGAGGAGTACATTCTGCCATATCCAATTACTTTCCCCTTTAAACAAGTCCTCTGTTTTGTTTTGTTTTGTTTTTCTCTTTCCCCAGCTGAAGTGTAAGGAGATATGGAGTCTAAATGGTCTGGTAAAACACCTTTTTGGCAAGCAGCTTTTGAAGGATAAATCTGTTCGCTGCAGTAACTGGGGAGAATTTCCACTCAACGAGGAGCAGAAGCTGTATGCAGCTACAGATGCCTATGTACGTAGAAGAAGACATCAACATTCCAATTAATATCAATTAATAACTAACATGCTGTTAGCATCTTTCTGCTACAGAACATAATGAGTATAGGAAGGCTCTGAGGCCCACTGTGGATTTAGGATGCTTAAAGGTAGAAATGCCACTAAGTAGGTTGCTCTCCAGTTCTTTGTCTGTCTTAAGTTTTTAAACCTCAGTGTTCATCCAGAGCTTCATAATAAGTTCTCTGTTGAAGATGGTACTGCTTGTACCTGGCTTGGTAACCTGTTTTGTTGCTGAGTTCTGTTGGAGAGGATGTTGTGAATATTTCACCTAGAAAATTGAATGTAGGTGGAAGAAAGAAACCCCATTCCACAGCAGCCTTGAGCCTCCCATGAGATCCTCACCTGTTACTGTTTCCTGATGGTGCAAGATTTGCTTTTTTAATTGAAGTATATTCACAAAGCAGAGCTCCTGGAAGTGCCAAGTAACATGCCAAGTAACACGGGCACCAGCAAGCATGTCTCAGGAATGTCTGCCCATTTGAACTCACTTCAGGGAAGTGAGTCAGGTGAATTGTGTATCTGCCTGTATGGAATAAGCCTAAATTCTTGCACAGGTAACATGACTGATGTGTATTTAAGTACGATATTAGCTTATGGAAGTGAAGAGTAGGTAATTGTTTTTTGGTTCCCTTGTCTGCAGGTATTTGCTGTAGCTTTTTAGCACTTTCGGATGTGTTTTCTGCTGCGAGTTTTGGTCACCTTTCTTGAGCTCCTTATGAACCAAAATCCTGCTAAATGTAATATGTGAGATAAGCAACTTTGAAGAAATACATCCTTCTCCAGTGGCTAATGCAGCAGAACCACAGTATGGATTACCGGGAAGAGTGATTTACTTGCATATGAATTTCTGTAGCTCTGCAGAAGTCTCTGCTTTATCACCACTTTGAAAACCGCATAGTTCTCCTGCACTTCTGTGCAGGGATTTACCAGTGTGCTGCTGGATGCTGCCTGCTTACAGGGAGAAAACTATTCTTCATGGCAGCAAAATAAAATCCTTTCAGGTTGGATAGAGAAAGGGAAGTGGGACAGTGGCCTGTTTTGTTTCCTGACTCAGGAGACGCTGCATATTTTCTAGTTTAGTTAAATATTAAACTGTGGAGGGGTTAGCACCTGTTAAAACCCAAACCAGTAAGGGAAGGAGCTCTCTTTTTGGTGCTTTCTGCAGCTGCTGTAGCCAGCTTTTCCCAGTCCTGCTATGCTCTATTCACCTGGCTGGCCTTTTGGAGCCTCACAGGGAAGAGACAAGGGAGTCACTTGTTTCTTTCTCTTTCCTTTTTAAGATGCTTTGGTTAACACGTGTGGCCTAATTAGCACATGCCTGGCTTTAGGCTGTATTTTTTTGTTAGAAAATATTATTCATATCAAGGGAAATATTAAGCACACAGAATCTATCTTAGTAGGTTCATAGGTGCTCTCTTGGAGCACCACATAAAATCTGCATGAGGTGGAGCAGATGGTGAGACGAGGAGCGGAGTACTTGGAGCTTTCTATTCGCAGCAAACTTTGTAAGGTAACCGTGCTGGGTTCTGTATAAGTGTACCCACCACAGTGTGGGTCCTGAGTCAGGACTTTGGTGAAGTGTTCTGTAAAACCTGACCTGGTCACCATGAGCATTGCAGTAGGGCAGACTATTGACCATTGTACGGCATGGGTCAGCAACTCAGACTTTGATGTTCACGAAGTATTTGTACCATGGTTTGTTGAATTAATTCTTGGGGTTTTTTTGTTTAGTCTCTAAGATGATGTTTTGCAGCAGAGTACCGAGTGCTAACTTTTTTTTCCCTTTTTTTTTTGCAGGCTGGCTTCATCATTTATCAAAAACTGAAAAATATGAATAACAGTGACTGGAAATTATTTTGTTTAAGAAGAGGTAAATTATACATTAAAACATAAGGAATTTATGTAATGTACAATTGAGTATTCTATTTCTCAAGCGTTTTTTTCCTGGTATCTTTCTGTCGGGGTTATCTGGGTTCTTGGTGGTTAGTGATCACTTCCAGAGAGAGCAGACTGTAAAGGCTCTTGGATGACCTGGGTTACCATACTGTGTAACTATTTTCCATAATGATGTAGGAATGCAATCTTGGTATGTTGTTTGTTTCTGCTGTATACAGAGATGGCAACAATTCCTGATGTCATTCCAGTTTGTTTATGGAAACACTTCAGTGAATTAATTTCAATTCTGCTATTGCAGAGACAAAACTCCAGTTTAAGAAGAAATAAAACTACCAAACAAATATGTGTTATGAAGTAATGATTTTCTTGAGGTGTGTAAATAGTACCTACGTTTTCTAGGGTGGCTTGGCATTATTTGATTAGAAAAATGATTCTAAGATCTTGTTTGGTTCTGTGCTTCATAAGCAAAGTTAAGTATTGCGTGTAGCTCCTGGCTGAAAAAGAGGCAGGAGGAAGTTTATTTCCTTTTTGTTAGCTGAATTTTACTTTTCTATCAAAGACAGAAGTGGCAGTACTATCCCCTTACTATGAGGTGCACATTTTTTGGCTTTGGTTTAGTCAGCATATCTGTGTCAGCAGCTCTTTTCTGGGAGCTGGAGGGTGTACTAGGGGAGGATCACTTTGTAATGGTCCCATTCTGTATCTTTTTTTCTCTGAGCATGTGTAACAGACCGCTGGAAGAGATGCAGTGCTGGAGTATACGGAAGCTTGGCTTGATTCCATGTACTTGTGTTTTTTAAGCACTGGAAAAATCTGTCTTATCTGTAGATCTTGGCAAGTTCTTTAATGGCACTTACTTGCATAGAGATGTTAGACCACAATTATTGTGAAATAACTATGATGACACTTCTTGTAGGTGACGTGTCAGAGGGTGTGAAGGAGCGCTTGACTTCGCTGGGTGAAGAGATAATGGACCTGGCTTCTCGCGTCCCTAACTCTTCTGGACAACATGAAAATTTGCAGAGGTTAGACTTTTGGTGGCCTTCTTTACCTGCAAGATGGTGATTTTGTTCTTGATCCCTGAGGTACCACATGACAAAATACATGCGTGTTAACAGCAGTCTCTGTTATCTGCATGTCCAATTCCCAGAAAAGAAAGCATGGTGCACTTGATGAGGAGACATCATCTTTATATATAGGAACATAGTTTTTAACTGGTCTAATTGCAGTAGATTTGACATGGAATTTTGAATCTGTTTATTCTTGCTGAAATGCACAGCAAGACCTTCTTTCGTAAATACTGAGGACTCTCACATGACAAACTACTAGAAGCCTGCAGACTTGATACAAGCATGGGGGTTATACCGTAAGCATTGTTTTCAGAGAACCTTTACAGGTTTTCTTCAGTGTAAAGAAATTTCATTTTCTTCTCACAGAAGCAGAATGCCAATAGCACATGAATAACGAGCCTTTATATGTGAACTTTTGGCCAGATTATCTGGAGAAGCAGACTACTCTCGAATCCTCAGTTCTGCTTGTGGCTAAGATGTGCATAGTAACTGCCTTTATAATTTTGGTTAAATTTTGTTGTTTTGCTTTCTAGGGCTGCAGAAATACTAGCTGACATAACAGTGAATGTAAATGCCTTAAGAAGCACACTCTTTGGTTCAGGTTCCCCTTCTGTACTGGAGAGGAGCTGTGGCACAACTCCAACAAATCTTGAAGCAAAGTCAGCAGGTGTTGAAGCACAGAAAGTTGAAACGCCTGATTTTGCTAAACAACTCGAAGGTGACTTCAACATCTGCTCTGATGCTACACTAGCTGGCCTCTGGGAGGGAGAAGGCAATGAAGAGACAGAGAGAGGTAATGCTGTTGTGGAAGATGGAGCTGCAGCAGCTGGCTCTAAGGACATAGCAGACAGAGATGACTTCATGTCATTAGACATTACTGAGCAAGAACTTGAGATTTTGGAACGTCAGGCTGCAAAAGAATTGCTCAACGAAGCTGCACCTGAGGTAATGAGAAAAGCCCTCATTAATCATGGACACTCGCAGAGGAAGCAATCGCTTCCTTAATTTCCCCCAAGACTTTAAAGTTCTGTTCCTGAGAGAATATTAAGATAGATTGGAAGAAGGGCTTGGTCTGGAAAATATTTGTGGAGGTGATCAAGCACTGAGTTGTTCTTCAGTCATGTGATTGGAAGAGCTAGTACTGAATACAGAAGCTGTAGGTAGTCTGATAAGTTTTTCTCTTTCAGTTGCTAATGTTATCAAAGAATTTCTTGCAGTACAGGGAGAAATCTGCACTTGAGCATCTCCAACTTTGTCATGAATAAAAAGCACATCTTATTTTCAGGGTTCTAAATAGCAGTCCTTCTAGTCACTGCTGAATCTGGATTTGTGCTTCTTTAGATTATAATTTCCTTTATGTTCCGAGTGTTTCACACACCTGGTGGTGCTACAGTTTTTGTCTCTTAATACAGGACCTTGTTAGGTTCTAATATTTCTTTCAGATATTTTTTTAATGGGCAGACTCCAGAGCTGAATGATCTTAGTTGTTTTGGGGAATAAGTAAAAGCATTTGGAGAAATGGTTTACAGTATGTATGGAAGGTTGAAAGCTTGTGTGGAAAATAAAAATAACTTTGCTGATAAGAAGAAAATTTTTTTTTTCTGTAGGAGACAAGTTCCACAGACAACGAACAAAATATTTCCTGTGTCATTGAAAGTGATGAAGAACTGGAAATGGAGATGCTTAAAGTGAGTGCCTCAGGTTTTTGTTTTTTAATTTTTTTTGTAATGATGATGCTTTTGGGTCACAGCAGAGGATAGTGTAGTTGAGGGTGGGGATATGAAGCAAAACTGCTCTGCTCCGAGCATTCAAACCCTTGTCTATGGGGTTAAGTTGACAGGGCAGTTTGTGCGCTGCAGGTCCTGCTGATCTGGACTGTGGATCAAATTGCTTTGTAGGCATGTTCTGATGGCTGCCTTCAAAGTGTTTTTACTAGTATAACTTTTCCTGAAAAGAAGATTTAGATGTTGAGTCTTATTTTTCCTTACCTTAGCTTTTTTCTTCATCTTTACTTGATGCTGTGTGTATTTTGAGTCAAGTGACTAAACATTTCCACCAGAGCAGTCAGAAGTGTTTGTGTGCTTGTGCACACAGGAAGGTTAAGTGTGTTGATTACAGCTAAGTAGGAAGTAGGGCTAAAGGGTTTGGGAGAAAAAAGTTGAATTTTCATCTAGAAAAGGACTTGGTCTCTTCTGGATGTTTCTGAGTGCTGCATGTCAGTTGTCTATAAATGTGATTTTGGTCAAAAAAATCTAACTTGAGTAGAAGGGGTTTAGTTAGTGTTTCTCAGAGTATCATGTTTTGTAAACAATGAGTGTAAGGTGACATTGGGATCCCATCGTTTCTGGTTTCATGATTAGCCTCGTAAGTCACTTCTCAGTAAAACTTGTGCCTTCATCTAATTGAAAGTCAAAACAACCTACCAAACTCAACCACTAATTTTATAAAATAACAGACTTAAATGCCCTTTAGGTTTCAAAAGCCTTTTTGCAAAGAAGAAATAAAAGCTGTTGTAATGGTACCCAGGAAATGGCTCTTGAATGCTACTGATAAAGTAATCTGACAGCTGTGCTTTTCTTTTGTGATGTGTGCCAATAGAGCTAGGTTAGACTTAGATTCCTGTGTACCTATATCATATTAGCTCAGGCATGTGCTGTAGCTACTGTTTCATGCTCTGAAATAACTTTTTCTCCTGACTTCTCAGTCTGTTGAAGATATAGATGTTTCTGAAGGAGTTTTGACTGAAAGAGGGTCCAATGAGGCCAGGAAAACTCCTGACACAGAACTAAACATTGTACTAGATGGTGATGAAGATGAAGGCATTGAGGAAGAAGAGGAAGAACGTTTGGGTATGTTTTAAATTACAGTGCATGATTAAGTAAATAAAAAATATATCTACTGTCTATGGAAGCAGATATGGAAGCACAGTGATATTTTGTGCTTGATTTCTTAAAGCAGAAAGTTAAAGTTCATCTAGGTTTTAAGAGGAGTACTCATCTGTGTGGCAAGATAAAAACTTGAAGATGTCTTTGGCAAAACATGGTTGACTCTGGCCATGATCAGTAGACATTATGTGTGCTGAATATGAGTAAAACGGATCTGGGAATGTGGAGGTCGTGCAGAATTTAGGGGACATATTCAGAACACTGCAGAGAAGAAAACAGTACCTCCACTACGTGCCTTCGTTCTGTTGTCCCACTACTGCTGCTCTGTGGTAGAATTCTTAGGAAGTTCTACCTTGGAGGTAATCTTGACCTAATGCTTTGGAGCTGGCCCTGTGGAGACAAAGCGAATGGAGAAAAGAGGCTGAAATGTGAGGTGCAGTACACCTTGGCTTGTTCAGACTCACTGTGTGTCAGCTTCCTTCCCTGGTTGTGGAAATTAGACTGTGGACGTTGTCACTGGAAGTGACACCATCAGCCAAGAGAAGAGGTGCTTGTGTCTTTATGGCGGAACATGGGCTGCTGGATGGGGATGGATGAGCTAATTGTTTCTTTGTTCAGTTCATTTCTCTATGGCCAGGCAGGCTGTTCCATGGAATGTGTGCTTGCCCAACAGACAAAAACTGTGTGGAAATGTCATGCTTTCTGCTACTGAATGTTAAGTAGAAATTTCAACAGAGATCTTATATATGTTTCTTCAGTGTTCACAGCAAGATCATGACTTTGTTGGCAACTGGCCATGTTGGATCCATCAATGTAACTTCAGTAGGGGCTGTTTTAAAGGCATGCCTAGTAAAATATCTCTGGTACTGAACCGTGTTCCAAATAGTGCAACTATGCATTGCAATACCCATTGCTTTATTATCTCCTTAATCAAGCCATATGTTCCCCTCCTCATGCAGGGTCTCTGAGGAGCCTGTTTGGTTTTTTAATCCTTTATTCTAGCCTGTAAATATCTTGGGTTTGTCTCTCTCTTCACTGGAGTTGCCCAAATCCTAGGCCCTGGGCATCACTAACCATAAGCAGACTTTTGTTCATTAAGACAGTGCTTTGTCTTTTTGAAATTTAATCACAGATGAACTCTTTTTTTTTTTCTCTTTCTCCAACTAAAGATCCGTTGCTGCCAGTACCGAGTGAAAACCACATCACGTGTCTGAAGACGCATTTTGGTCATTCTTCTTTCAAACCGTAAGTGTATTTTCTGTTACACTCTAGGGTTAATTTTCTATCCTTTCTTTCAACTTGGATGATTTTTATATTACTACTTCAAAAACCACTAACTAGGACATGTGCAAAATCCCTAGGCAAAGAAAAGCAGCCTTTGCCACAACAAGATGTCAAAGTAAATCTTATGGAGAGTTAACTGCAGTACTGTACTCTCACAGTAGAGGATGAGTTTCTTGACTCTTCTGATGACATACCTTCTGTGATTGAAGCTTTATTGTAGCAGGTCTAGTTCAGGTGTTTTAAACAGTGAGCAAACTATACAGATGTTGTTCTCGCTATGATAAACTTCCTTAGTCTCTGTGTCCTTTGTTGTGTGGCTCTAATTAAGGAGGGACAGGCGTCTGGCTATCTGCTGTAGCATGATCTCAATGCAGTATGCACTGATGCACTCGAGCATTGCTGTTACAGTTCTTAAGTTCAATGGGAAGGGGATGAAGTTGTCCTGCATGACTGGTGGTGGAATGCTTTCTGTGCAAGACACAAACTAAGATTGAAAATTAGGAAAAATTTTTACACTGAAAGGGTTATTAAGCATTGGAGTGGACCACCCGGGGGAGTGGTTGAGGTACCATCCCTGGAGGTATTTAAAAGACGAGTTGACATAGTGCATAGTTTAGTTTTTTATCAGAGTTAGGTTGATGGTTGGACTAGGAGATCTTGAAGGTCCCTTCCAACCTAGACAATTCTAGGATTCCAACACTTGGGGGGAAGCTGTTTTACTCAGTTAAAATACTTGGTACACTTCTGGAGAGGGAGTGGATTTTTTTAATTGAAGGCAGTTACATACACAAGGGTGAAAATTGATCTTGTGTGAATGACTAACTCAAATATTGCTTGCCTGAATGCAGTTAGAGATCCCCACTGTAACACTGGTTGGATTACCTGCAGTAGTTGGAGTGGTTGAGTGGTTGCAGCATGCAAGGACAATAATCTGTAAGGCAGCAGGAAGGGTTTATTTCACCTGAAATTCAGCTGAATGTGCAGTTCCACAAAATTTACATGTTATGCGTGGTGGTAAAAATGAAATATTCCCCTTTCTTTAATTTAAAGGGTCCAGTGGAAAGTGATCAATTCTGTTCTAGAAGAGAGAAGAGATAATCTTGTTGTCATGGCAACTGGTAAGTTACCTTTACATCCTAAGACAGTGAAAAATCCCTTCGTTTTTGGGGAAAGTAAACTTGGAGACTGTCCATGTAGCTTATTGAGGGGGGTACCCTGATTGAGACTATGTAAGTCTGAGCCAGCTGCGCTGGCTACTGCTTTATCGGTCCTAGACTTTGTCACTGACCTTGGTGTGGAGAGGGGTATCGAATGGATGCTGACAGTATTTATCTCCCATCTTTGTTCCTCTGCTAGAGCTCGACAAGGCGTTAGAATTACAGCTCTGTGTTATAGCTGCGTTGATAACACAATGTTTCACTTCTGCCTTTCTCTCTTTAAGGCTATGGAAAAAGCTTGTGCTACCAGTTTCCTCCTGTTTATACTGGATGTACAGCAGTTGTCATCTGTCCTCTTATCTCCTTGATGGAGGACCAGGTGCTGCAGCTGACGTAAGTAACGTGGTAGTAACAACCTGCTGCTGTGTTTCCTGTGGAAATCCGCGGATTCTGCTTGTGGCGTTTCTTGGTGTTTAAGGCTGCAGCTTTGCACAGCAAGCTGTTTGTGTGTCAGCTGTAAAGCATACGATTCTCAAGGAGCACGTGCAAACTGTTGATAGCCTAAGGTCACTGGATTTGCCAGTTAAGTGAACTGTAGGCTGAATTAGCAAAGGGTCTGTGCTGGTGGGTGGTTTCTGAAGGTGGATCCTTCTCGAGTATTTCTGGATTCACAGGCCCTTTTTGTGCAGACCACACTGGAGGAGCTCCACGGGCTATTTGAACCGGAGAACTATGTCAAAATTTGGTAGAGCATCCTTTTGGTCTGAGAAGTAATGTCTGAACAACATATATCTGAAAGCTGCTGGCCTTTCAGACTAAAGTTAGGGCACAGACTTACAGCAAAGATGGAGAGTGTAGCAGGTCTCCTAACACCTGGCCTCTTTTCTTAAAAGTTCTGATGGGGGAGCTAGTGGGTGACACTGAATTGCTCTTACCTGAGCAGTTATAGATGTGATCAACAAAAATCTCTTTGATTTTAGTGCTCGATAATTCTTTTTCTATGTGTTCTTGCTTTCTGTTGTAACAGCGAGTCACTTCTGACACTTTTTAATTTAAGCTGTGGGAATCATGCTGAGTTGTCTAGTTCATTCCTGTTTTGTCAGCTTAGAAAGAACAAGTCTTTTGTGAAAGAGGGGATGTGAAGATTTTTTTTAATTTTTTTTTTGAAGTAGGGAACATCAATTAGGTGTGGTATTTTTTGCTGCACATCATGACTGTGTGCAGATGAAGTACTGGCCAGCCTAAGCTGGGTCTGTAGCCAGCTCCTAGACTGAGTATTAAGCAGCAGGATGTCTCTGTTCAGCTGCTTCTTTGGCTTCTGTACTGCTTTCCTGAGTGGAAAGGGTTTATTCACTACTTTCTCAGTGGGTCATTCATTTTGAAGGCTGTGAAGACTGTACAACTTAATGCAACTCAGTAATTTGTCTGTCAGTCTGGGTGCAGTTCTGGGACTGAAACACAGAGGAGTGAGGGGGGAGAAGCTACTGAAACAAAGGACTGTAATAAAAGCAGTAAATAACCGAGTTAAGAGGACAGGGGTTGTAAGCTCCTAAAAGAAGTCAAATACAAAGTGGCTAAGTTGGTAAGCTTAATTATTGAATCTGTCATTAAAAAGCAGCCACCTGATTGAAAAGTGGCAGATGCAACATGACTAGCTTGCAAAAGATTGAAACACAAGAGAAAAAATTGCATGCTAGTACAGCCTATATCTCAATGTGATGAACTGCATAAGATAATAGCTAAAGAAAACAAACTTACTGTATTTTCTGCTTTTGATTGTGTAGCTCGTGTGCAAGGACAGAGGTCTTTAGAGTGCAATAAGAAATCAGAGACATAAAGTGCATGTATGTTGTTGGGAAGAGGAAGAGCAGGGGTGGGTGTCAGGAATAGCCACTTCTGCTTTTTCAAAAGGCTTTTCCCACAAAGATCCTTGGAAGAAAGTAGACTCTGACCCTGCAGCTTGAAGTTCACTTCCTTTGTGAAGTGCTGGCTTAGACTAAAAGCTAAAGCAGAAAGCTTTGAGAGTAAATCTGTTCGTGAGTGTGCTTTTTATTTCTGCAGGATGTCAGAAATTCCAGCGTGCTTGCTTGGTTCGGCTCAGTCGAAAAACATCAAAGAAGGCATCAAAGCGTAAGTCTCAGCTAAGCTTTCGGGGACTGCAGGTTCTGATGTAGTTGTATTTGAGAGGTAGGATGTCTCCCTGATCTGATGTTGCTGAAACTGTAGATTCTGGCCCAGGCCTGAAACCTGACACTGGGTGATACCACTTGCATTCACCCAGCCTGGGTGTGTGGGAGGCTGTGGCCACCTTCTCGCGCCTTCTGGTTGCAAAGATGAGGCTTGTTGACTTTATGTTGTGATTTGTACAGGATGATACATAGGTCTCAGACCTGTATTGGTTACTGAGTCATCACAACAGGCCCTTCTTGTTCTAGTAAATCTCACTGCTGTTTTTCTTTTCCTGTAATACTGTGTACTACCTTGCGTTCCTGCAGATCTGGAATGCTTTCTATGGTCTTTATTTCCTTTCTTTTGTTCCCTGTCCAGAAGTCTGTACTTGTTATTATTTACATCTTCTAGACAATCATGGGGTTGTTTCGTTTGGTTGAGCTATCGGGCTTTTTTTCCTTCTGTGACAGTGTATTTTCTTGATGTTTCAGGGGTCAATACAGAGTCATATATATGACTCCAGAGTTCTGTTCAGGGAACTTACAGTTACTTCAAGATCTTGACCAAACTGTCGGTAAGTTGGAGATAAGGTTATAGATGAGTTGGCAAGCAGCTTAAATTCATAATCGTGTTTAAACTCTTTTAATGCTTGAACATTTTTCACCAATTTCTTACCAGTAGTGAGCTCAGAGACTAGTGTAGCCAATAAATGGTGTCAGAAGATCCTGTCATTGATGAAAAATCCTGAGTAGTGTCTTTAGTGCAATCTGGGCATGGGACTGCTAGACAAGTTATTGGGAACAGAGGTGCTAAAACGCTGATCTTTAAATCACAGGGAGTGAAATATTTAGCCTTCCAAGCGTTCTAATCTCTGATCTTTCTCAGAATGTAAAAATGAGACTGTGCTTTGGAACACTGTAGTGCGTTCTAAAATGTCTCTTTTCGTCAAAGATGATGCAGCTGATCCATCTCGGAGTAGAATAAATTCAAGGCACATGAACTCCAAGAAGTATTTTTTTACTATGGAACTGCGTTTCTAGTGCTGTAGGCAGGGAGGACTATCTAGGGAGAATACGAGCCATCTGGATTTCTGACTCCCAAGAAGCTGTATGTTTGGTCTCTCTGACTCTAGTGCTTTGAATATGCAGATTAGAATGGGATAGCTCAATTTTTTTTTTCTGATTCTGAAAATGTAAATTTATTTCCCAGGAGCATCTTTTACCCCTCCCCTCTCCTATTTTCCTGGACTTGCATTTGTATCTTCAGTGCAGACCTGAGACACTCAAGCTTTGTTTTACAATCCAGAAAATAAAACTAATGACATCTATAATTAGCATTTGTTATTTCTTAAGAAATCCTGGGAAGCAGGGGGAGGAAAGGGTCCTGTCAGGCAGCTCAAGATTTTGGCCCCTTCTGAGGGATGTTGGAGATCTGGAGCTTGGAGAAGGAAGGGGAGATGGTGGGGGAGGGGAGTCTGTAAAAACTGTTAGGCCTTTTTACAGAAGATGCCATTATAAAAATGGTGCTGGGGAGCTGATAGAGCAGAAGGCATTCTAGAAACAAACATTTCAGCAGACTGCTGCTGCCTTGTCAGGAGAGCTTGAAGTTGAGCAGAATGGAGTGCTTGTGTGTTGTCACTTCCCAGGCTGGTTTGTCTAGTTGATGTGTCCATGCTGTGGTTTTGTGCCCACCAGGTATTACCCTCATAGCCGTTGATGAAGCTCATTGCATTTCCGAGTGGGGCCATGACTTCAGAAATTCCTTTAGAAGTTTGGGCTCATTAAAGAAGGCTCTGCCATCGGTGAGGCTTTAATATGTTTGATTTCCAATGTAAGAGAAGGATGCTATCTCATTTTATATGACAGTTTGAAATATCAGTCTTCTGATGTTGCCCTTTGGAGGTACTTACCATGCTGGTTTGGAGTTTGTGGTCCCTGTCAGTGATTGAGCTTTGTGGTTTTTTTCAAAACGCTTAAATAATGGATGTTCTGAACCTGAGCTACCAGAAAGTTCTGGAAATCAATTTACTTTGCTGGATTCTTATTCTTTAGAAGATGACATTTCTAAGCTTCTGGTTTAATATTGAGGGATTTTTTAATTTTTTTTTTACTGGCTGGCTGAGTGACTTGCAAGAGCGAGCATCTCTCATTTTTAGACATTCCTCAAGAACTTGCTGCCTAAGCTCAAAAATTTAGACCTGAACTTTACATGCTGCTCGTGTTTTTGTCCTACGTTCCCTAGATTTAACCAACTGCATCAGGAAATTATTGAATACTTGTTGAAGGTATAATTTTTAAAAATGCCACATTCAGAATAAACCCCTATATTTCAGCAGCGTTCTGTTCCTGCCTGCTCCCTGGTGCAGACCAAAGCTCTAGGAAGCTAAATATTAACTGTATTTGTCAAATAGCAGCTGAACTCACTGGTCATCATAAACAGATTAAAGTGCATATTTACGTGCTATTTCAGTTTTGACTGGGGTTTTTTTAGTTAAAAATAAAAATAAATTAGTGAGTTCTTGGACTTTTTCTTCTCCTTTTCATTCCAGGTTCCCATTGTTGCTTTAACTGCAACTGCAAGTCCATCAATTAGAGAAGATATAGTGAATTGTCTGAATCTGAAGAGTCCCCAGGTCACATGTACTAGTTTTGACAGACCTAATCTATACTTAGAAGTTGGACAACGAAGTGGAAGTATCCTTAGGGATTTGAAGCAGTTCCTTACTAGGAAAGGAAGGTAAGGATTTAAGCTTCTTCTCATTGATCCCTAAGATATACTTGGATATTTTGGAATTTTGGTAGTGTGTACTAAGAATTGGTATCAGTCTTAAACTGATTGGATGAGGAGGAGTCTGGGCTTTCTCTGTAGCTTGGCTGATACCATGATAGTCACTTATTGTGTTGTGTCCCATGTTGTTTTGCCCAACCCCCTCTCCCAATTTAAAAAAATAAAAGGCTTTTGAGGCAAGAAGTGATGAACTCTTGATGTTTGCATGTTGCTAACTTAAGGATCTTAAGGATCACATAAAAAGGGTGGTCTTAAGGATCACATAAAAAAATGTGAGTCCATTATATATCTGTGGTAAGATTTTATTTTTTTTAAATAGAGATCATGTCAGCAGATGAATTGCAATCCTCTTCTTTTAGCAGACTCAGTGTCTTACCCACTATGGTTCTGTTCTTCTCTGTGTTGCGAGCTACATTGTGTGCTTCTACAACATTTTAAATTAATTTATCATTGCTAATTTGTACCTTGTTACGTAAATGTGGACCTTTCTGAAGTGACAGCTGTAAAAGCATATTTCCCGATGACTTTAAGGAAGTTGGGAGCCTTATGCTGCTGCTTCTATAGAGACCAAAATCTGCTGTGTTTTGCAAAATAAATCTAAGAGCCCCAAATAACTTACAAAGTCCATTTTTCCAAAAGTCAATTTATGTACAAATGGACCAGTTAAAATTGGTTTTAATTTCTGAATCCCCAAGAGGGTGAACAGCTGGAAGTGCTCTGTTGACTTTTCAACTGGGTTCAGTCGGGCTCTTCTCAGAAGTGTGGCTGTGGCTGCTTCTGTTCTGTGTCTTTACACGTTACTATCACTTACAGCAGTTCTGCGTATGAGTTTGAAGGCCCCACCATCATCTACTGCCCTTCAAAAAAGGCCACTGAACAGGTTGTGTCTGAATTGATTAAACTCGGTGTGGCCTGTGGTGCATACCATGCTGGTATGGGAATCAAACAAAGGAGAGAGACTCACCACCAGTTCATGAGGGATGAAATTCAGGTATGTAGGAAACTAGGTCCTACTTGCTCTTGCAGAGTTTCTGGTCGAAGAAAGAATTTGGTAGTATCAGCATGTGTTTCCCATTTACTGTGTCTGTCTCCAGTTCTGGGCAAAGGAATTGCCAGTCCGTGCTGACAACAATAGGATTCCTGGCTTATGTTTCAAATTCCTCTAAGTCTTTTAAAAATCCATAACATTTGAGGAAAATAGTGGTAGCTGGAACAATATCATCACAAGTTCTGTGAGCTACTTTATTTGTCCTGCAGCTAAGCAAACAGAGTTATCATGGGACTTGTGTACTCCTCTTCATGATACGTTTTGTGCCTTTTGTTTGAGGAAAAAAAAACCTTGAAAACGCTCTAGCATTTGCCACAACACATCATCACTCGTGCTCTGACTGAAATCAGACTTAACAACAGCACTGTGGATGCTGAGCGTGAGCTTGAAGCCATTGTAATTTAGGCTGAATTTTGAGTCTGTAGCAAAAAGTTGTTGCCATTAATCCAGGCATGTTTTTGATGCTCATTTCAAAACATTTGGCATGTGGCTCCTGTTTTGTAGTGTGTTGTGGCTACAGTGGCATTTGGAATGGGCATCAATAAAGCAGATATCCGGATGGTTATTCATTACGGTGCCCCTAAGGAAATGGAATCCTATTATCAAGAAATTGGGAGAGCTGGTCGTGATGGGCTTCCTGCGTCTTGTCACGTCTTGTGGGCTGCAACAGACTTGGCTTTTAATAGGTAACTGACTGCAGACAATTGCTTTGACATGGGTAGCCCAAACATACCAAAAGACAGAGGAGCGGGGTGGCTTTGGTTGAAAATGTGACTTTTTACAATGGTTCCAAATACTTTCCTGTATACATACAGTACTAAGTATGCTCTGCTTCTTCTAGAAGATAGTCCAACAATTGACTAATGTTAATGAATTTGTCCGTGTTCCAGTTCTGCTTTCTGAAGATGCTTGACAAGGCAGGCAATGATAAAACCTGGTCACTTGTAAATCACCTGACCTGCTGTTAGACCCATCATCCCCCATCTTAGCACTGCTGATATTATAATTTTTTTTTTCTCTCCACTATCTAGATGTCTAAATGGATAAATGCTTTTTTTTTTTTCCTACTGGGTGGGAGAGTCCTTGTTGTAGAGGTCTCCTCTTAACTTTGTCCATAGCTGTTATAGGGCCACAGAAATAGGCAGGCAGTTTAGGTCTGGTTTTAGTAGGATTTTTTTTTTTTTAGCTGTTTCTTGTGAATTTGACTGAGGGCTGTTGGGCATATTTCATTTTTGGTGTGGGACGGGGGAATAACGGTCAGTATTTAAGGCTCTTCACTTTTCCTTTTGACTGACAGACATCTTTTAAGTGAGATACGCAGTGAAACGTTCCGGTTGTACAAACTGAAGATGTTGGCTAAAATAGAGAAGTACCTTGTGTCAAACAGCTGTAGGAGGAAGTGAGTACTGGAATTTACTCAATGCTTTATGGTTCGGTCTTTGATAAGAGCCATTGCATGTTGGCCACAACTGGAGACTGTAACCAGATGGCATCTTATACTCATCATGTGTTCTGCAAACATGTTTTGTATTAAAAGCAGTATCAAAAAAATACTGTCTTCAGCATACTCACACATCAAGTGTCTCCTTATTTACTTTTGAAAAAAAACCCAAAAACCAAAAACAACCAACTCTTTCTTTAGAGGAATCAAAGCCAAATAATTGACTCCCCAGTGAATTAATTAATGATGCTGAATTCAACTCTGTTTTCTGCAATAAATTTAATGTGTAAATTCTTGTTCTTTTATTTAATTCCCTGCGTTCCCTTGGGTAGACTCATCCTGTCTCATTTTGAAGACAAACAACTCCGAAAGGTTTCCTCTGGCATCATGGGCACAGAAGAATGCTGTGATAATTGCAGGTCCAGGTAAGCTTTCTTCCCTGAAGGCTGATAGAAGAGGTTACATTGTCTCAGGCTGACTTGTAAGGCAAATTATCTAAAAGAATTGGCTTTTTATGCTTCTGATTTTGCAGATGTTCAGCCTGAAGTTTATCTTTGAGCAACTCTCTCTAACCTTCTCCTGCAGGGTTAGGAGCTGAGCAAGCTGCGAGGCAGCTTATAAGCCCTCAGGTTGCGGGAAAGCCTGTAAACAAGTACAGTTACAGTTCCTAAAAGGCTTTAGAACAGTGTTTTTAGACTCTGAAATACACTTGTGTTCGTCAGTTTAAGTCCTGTTAGGTAATTAATCCCGAAGGAAAACACTCGCAAGTGTAGTGTGATACCACGTGTCTAAGGTGAAGTTGCATGGGTGTTAAAGGAGCCGTTCTTCTGTTACAGCATGTGCTGACACATGTTCTTTTAGCATTGCTCATAACCTCATAGATGTGCTGAAGGGAAGCCAGGGGGTCGGTAGTCATACAGGTGTGAGCAGAAACACCTTCCTCTCCTGTGCACATATATGTGCTTTTCCTGAACTTAAAATAAAGCATTCCTTGTTCTTGCTGGCAGCATGTTGCTGCCTGATCAGAGACAAGATGTTACGCTGTGTTTCTTTCTGGAGAAATGTTATCAATTCAGCCACATTTCCTGTGTGCTCAAGGGTGAAGAAAATCTTTGTTTGGTCTCTGCTAAAACTAACCAAGAAGAGAATTTGAAAGATTGTCATTTCCATCTTTGTAGTCACATTGCTGTGCCACTGAAGAGCCCCATAGTGAATTTGTGTTGCAGATCTGAAGCCACTGGAAATAGATCACCATCCTTTTTCTCCTCCTTAAAAGTGATTCGTGCCAGTAACTTTTTGATGAGTTCTTCCAGTCAGAAATAGATGCATTAACAAAGCCTAGAAAATCTTCAATGGGCTTATTCTTTCCTTCTGTTTTTTCCCCTTTATGTCGCTTAAAAAAATAAATTAAAAAAATCCCAGACAAAAACCTCTTTGTTATTAGGTGCAATTAAAGAGACGTCTTGTGTGCCTAAAGCAGTACAAATACTCAATTGTTAGTCAGAAGATTGCTGAGACAATGTAGCTCTGTCTCAGGTACCATGAAGAAATGCATAGTATTGGGTTGGGCAGTCGTCTTAACCACAAGTGATCTTGACTTTTGCTCAGTCTCATGTTTTCAGTCCTGGTTCTTCATGATTAAGTGTGTTTAATTGCTTGTATTAGCGCAACTTGAAGAGTGAATTTTGTTTAGTTATTGCTTGATAGCCAAAATTTAAAAGAAGGGGAGGAGACTTCATTTTGTATGTGCGTTAAACTTGTTTTTCCTTTGTGTGTTTCAGAGCCTCTTCTTTTGCAGTCCCCAGTGACTCAGAATGTGGTTTACAGGACTTTGGGAAGCAAGCGTATCAGCTGCTGTCTGCAGTCAGTGCCCTGGAAGAAAAGTTTGGAACTAGAATTCCCATTCTGTTTCTGCGAGGGTCTGTAAGTGACAGTAAAAATCCTTGTACGCGTTTTGAGAGTGGAGGGACTGATACACCAAATAATACATGAATATACGTGCATATAAATGTGTGTACACAGACACCTTTTTCTCAGGACTGGATATTTGTAGAGAGAGGCAGTTTAGACTTTCTGAAGCTGCTCAGCAGTGTTTCCTGTGCAGCAAGCTAGATTTGTTGTTTTGACAGGCAACAGCTGTAAGTATAGTGGACCTCTGAAGCATGTTGTACTTTTATTTCCTGCACGTTACAGCAAAGGAACCATTTCTGCCTCCAAGCTCTTGCTGTCTTACTTCTGTTTTTCTTGATAGAAAGATGTTCAGTCCTCTATGGCCTAAGAGTTCAGCTTAGAAATAGTACCTGCTATTTACCTTGTGTGGAACCACCCTGTATTTTTGGGGGTTGTTTTGAGTTGGTTATTGATAACCACCTGTTAAACACATAGACACCAGCTCAAGTATTGGTAGAGGTTCTAAATTTTTTCCTGTAAGGCTTGAGCTTTCGTTTTCTTTATGGTGAGTTTGATGTTTTCAGAGAGACAGTTAAGTACTTGATTGTGTGGTTTCGTTTTGTATTTTCCCTGTGAAAATGCCTCATTTCCATTATCCTGAAAGGAGTAACTTTTTCAGAGAGGAATAAACACACATTTTCTTGGTAAACTGAGTTTGCTTGAATAAAGAGAATGAAGAGAAATGAGGGCTTGTGTTCTAGTTTTTTACTGCTAGCTGACTTAAAGCAGTGAGTCAGGAAGTAGGACCCTAGAATGAATATAAAAGACTTCTACATACCTTAAAATTAGTATCTTTTTTTTTAAATACTAGGTGACAAATTCACCAGAAATAAAATATGGGAGTAAGAACAGAAGNCCAGCTCTCTCAGCCTGTCCTCATAGGAGAGGTGCTCCATCCCTCTAATCATCTTGGTGGACCTGCGCTGGACCTGTTATGCTTATAACTTGGAGGCAGGGAAGAAAAGAGTCAGCTGTAGTACTTGATCAAACTGGATGAATGATGGGTCCTCTTTTTGCCTCTTAAAGTTAATTCCTATGTGTCACACAAGTGTGTCTGGGGGGAAATATACTGTTTCAGATTAACAGTTAGGGACTACATTGAAATTTATTAGACACTGCCAAAAAAAAATGAAAATTACATCAAATTTGCACTGCAAATAGAGAGTAATATTCTACTGCCTATAAGAATGCCCATTTCTAGACTAGCATACTTATTTTTTAAAAAGTAAGAGTTTGTTGCATCAGTGTACACTCTAGAAAGAATGTATGAAATGATATCACTGTAAGTTTACGTGCTGTATCTGTCTGAGGCTGACCAGTGTGCTGCTTTTAAAGCTTGTCTATGTTTTATGGAAAATTTGTGCTCCTCTTAAGTTAGTGGTATCTTTTTGCTAAGTCCAGGTAGTTTCCAATAGGCTTTAGGTGGACCACAAAGGAGACCCTGTCTCACCTAATGTTTGAACGGTGAGTCAGACCATGGAAGTGATCAAGGCCCTTTGGGAAAGTTTGAGTTAAAGCTGCATTAACAGAAGTATGGTACTAACTCTGCTAAATTAAGAATATGCAACTGTTAAGGTCTCCTTTTATCAGCAGACAGGGGAATTTGTGGCTGTTTCAGCAGTTATTTTATTGCTGTTAGTTGTCTCAGCAACTGGTTGTGAGTGGCTAGTAGTAGTACCTCTAGTATTTAATAATTTGTATGAAGCTGAAATTGCTGTCTTGGCTTCTGTTGGTCAGTCCTATCCTTAATTGACAATACTCAGCCCAAACATGGACACAGAGTTTACTGTTTTCCATCTTACTCCTTTTATAGTTATTTCCCCCATTGAATTTGTTCTCTAAATCAAAACTATGCTCTGAAAATGTGCAGCTGTTGGTGTAAAGTAACTGGCATAACTGAAAGTTTAGGAATGTAGTCATGCTTACAAGTAATGTGTGCTAGCAGTTGGTTGAGGGCGCTCTAGAAGAGGGGCCGTGGGACTTGGTGCTTTCTCTCTGCCTGCTGAATAGGTGACTCGCTTGTATTCACCGTCAGGACTCTGTGCCCTGGTCCCATCTGGCAGCAAGTTGGTTGAGGGCGCTCTAGAAGAGGGGCCGTGGGACTTGGTGCTTTCTCTCTGCCTGCTGAATAGGTGACTCGCTTGTATTCACCGTCAGGACTCTGTGCCCTGGTCCCATCTGGCAGCAAGCTGAGTCCCTCCTGCCTGCCGCCTGCTGCTCCAGCTTCCATCCCCTGCTGCTAAAGGTCTGAAACAAGCCCTTCTCCATGCTGCTTCTCTCACTGTGCATGCAAGATAGCAGCTCCTTAACCGTCTGAGATTCTCCAAATCGCTCGTTACTGTGATCCCTGGGGATGGTACGGAGCTCAGCAGACCACTGCGTGCTGGCTGCTGCCTGTACTGAATTTCTTTCACTTGGCTGCTTCTTCTCTTCTACATCAGCCTGTTGTGTTTTCCTTTATAAGGAAAACTGCGTTCCTGGGGATAGATGCTCTGTGTTAGTGCCTAGCATGAAGGGATTCTGGTAGAAGTACTAACAGGAATCTGGAAAATCTGTGCTAACAACCAGTCTTATAAGTGGCAAGAGGTGTGAGCCTCCACCCTGCTGTCTCCTGTTGTCCAAGACTGTAATTGTTAGTCACACTCCTTGCATTTTTTCCCCAACACCACCTCCCATGGGATGCCCTTATCTAACCAGCATTGTGGGTATGTGTATATATACATATACACTCTCTGGAGGATATACAATTTGTGCATGTACGTTGCACCTACATATAAAACCAAAAAATACTTGTTTAACCATGTAGCTTCTCCAATGGAGGGGGTGCTCAGCAAGTCTACACATAACAGGGACTGAAATCTACCTTCCCCTTGATTTCATGTGCTAACAATAAATTGGAACTAATTTGTCTGTGACAATTTGTCTACTGAAGCTTGATCACCTGTTACTTGCCAGTTTCTGAAAAGTTCTCAACTTTTCAGGTGCATGCCAAGAGTTTCTCTTGGATGGCATGGGGCTAAAGCCCCTTCCGCATTTGGGCCCTGAGCTGGGGGCACGGGGATGGTAGCCCATCAGACAGAAGTAAATCAGCTTTTTTAGAATCTGAACTATTGGTAAGAGATGAGTAAATCAGCAACTTCTTATAACAAAATAAAAACCATGCAAAACTCACTTCGCAATAAAAGCCGGAGGAGGAGGAATGGAGCAGCCATAGTGAGCTTGCTTCTGGCTTCATACCTGTGTCCTGGGATTTAGACAGGACTTGTAAATTTACTTCTACTTCTGTAGGCTCTTCGTAATTAAAAACAGAATGGGTAACTGCTTCTGTTTGAACTCGTGCAATGTGAGGTTGACTTAAACTGATAAAATACGAACTGCACTAGATGAATTCTTTTGCCGCTGAGGATAACTGGGATGTTCCTGCAATCTCCTCCATATATGAAGGGAGATGTTTTAACGGTTCTGTGATCTAACTGTAGGTTTGTTTGGGGTCTTATTACAAAAGAAAATCATAAGCTTGTCATGGCCTTGGCAGAAAATGCAGGTGACATGAACGAGGCAAATAGGCAGGGTTTGTGCTCTCATCATTGAGCTGCTGTAGGTGTAGTTACTGTAAGGGGCATTATGTGAACTTGAACAAATTATTTTGGTTTGTGGCTTTACAGAAAAGCTCTGTGGAGAAACGTTCTTGAGAAAATGCTCTTTGCATCTCGGGTTTTTGATTTACTGGTTTTATTGGAAACTTTCTTCCATAAGGTCTGGAGAAACCTGAGCAATTCTTTCAATAATTTCAGAGTTCTCAACGCTTGCCAGACAGATACCGAAGACACCCGCTCTTTGGTAGTGGAAAAGACTGGCCAGAGAACTGGTGGAAATCACTCTGCCAACAGCTGATAATGGAAGGATTCCTCAAAGAAGCCTCTGGGCGTAACAAGTTTACAATCACATGCGTGCTCACCCAGAAGGTACGTTTTGGTGTGAAACAACCTCTCAAAGGCTTCTCAGAGCAATCTGTAGCTAAGCCATATGGTTTATTTTCTACAGGGTAGAAATTGGCTGTCAAAGGCTGCATCTGCCTCAAATCCAAGTCTTCTATTACAGTCCAGTGAAGACCTCAATCTGCAGAGACGTCCTAGGAGGTAATGCATGTGTTCTCTTGAGGTTTTTTTTAATTATTTTAATATCAGATCATCAGCTTCTGGGATAGCTAGGCTGGACAGGAAACTTGATTTTTTTTCTAGCCAAAGCTTTTCCTTAGACAGTATCATAACAAAAAGAATTTGGTGGGAATGCCTGGATAAGCACCAATATTGACTGCTGGTGTGAGAGATGACACATTGTCTGGTGCTTCTGAGAGCACATGGCTCAGCTTAGATCTGAAGGGACCCCATCACTGAGGGCTTCAATGCAGCCAGTCAGACAGGCCTGTAACTGGGAGGGTTAGTGGGGAAAAGGTAGTTTGAAGAAATCGTTTCCTGGTCTCCCTGACCAAAACTAGTCAGAAAGTGTGTTTCTTCTTCATCAGTGATTGTGGGTAGCCTGGAAGCACATTGTGGCAACCAGCAGCTAAAGACAAGAAACAGTAGAGGAAAATCCGTCAAGATTTATGTTCTTTCTGATGTTGATGAGTTAAACCATGAGGCTTTAAATAGAGCAGCTAACAATTTGTTTTCCCAATTATGCACTTGACCTACTTTTTCATGAAATTTAAGCTGAGAGTGAAACAGAAAAGCCTTTACTCTAACAAGAATTGATTCAACACAAATGTGTAATAGTTTGACTGTCTTTGTATATTTCTTTTTGTGAAGTTTTAACTGTTTAAAGTCTCGGTGGGTATGTCTGCAGAGGTGGGGTGTGTTTTCAGTCAGATACTTGCCATCAGAGTACATAGCACCAGGAGAATAGCATGTGAAGTTTTGTTTGTAATCTTTTGTTTATTAAACATAACCAAAAGCAATGTTGTGGTGGTCTTTGCAAACAGTAATTCTGACCAGCCCTTCTGAAGTGAAAGGTACTGAACTGGAGGTTGCAGAAGTTCGGCTGTGACAAGAAATAATATTAGAACAAAGCTATTTAGCACTGGCCTTAGGATCCTGTTCTGGTGTCTAGACCGTTTTAGTGTTGCTAAAAAAAATAAGTAAATCAGGCAATGACAGAGTACGAGTTTTATTTTGCCATCTAATATTCTACTGTTGTGGTTCTTTCAGCTACTGTCTACAGGTGGATAAAATTGCTTATTAGTAAACAGTAAGCAACAGCACAAGCTCTTTGCCCAGTGCAAACCAGAAAGTTGCTACTCATTTGTTTTCTCCAGTAATAGGATCTTTAAAATCGAGTTTTTTAAGTGTTTTCACAAAAATTCTATTTTTGTCACTAGTCTTTTTTTCTTCTATAAGACAAAATTCTTGTTCCTTGTTGAAATTTTAGTATTAACAGGCTTTGAGGTACTCAGTGTTTTTTTCATGAAGAAAAAGTGATTCTAATAAATTTTTAAAAAACAAGAAAACCCCGTTTTTCAGAAGTATCCCTGTACCAAGTTCAAATGAGTTTGCTTAGCAGTTCAGTTTTTTTAAATGGCAGTGTTGCTGTACAAATTACATGGTCTGATTGGATTAAGATATCATTCATTTATTACAGCAGTAGACCTTCAGCTGCCCTCGCAACACAGCGCTCCCCAGACGTGAAAGGAGCAGCGCAGTCTCCAGGCAAGCAGGTGGGTCTGCAGGAGTACAGCACCTCTCGCACTCCCTGGTCCACCCTTCTTGCTATATTTTCAAAATCTTGCAAGTGGATCATGGTGTCACAAATTAATATTTTGCTGCTAACAGCAGCTTCAGACAAAAGACTCGTAAATCAGCATTTGCTTGTCTCTTTCTTTATATTTTTTTTTTTCCTAGATGTCTCTGTATGAGATGTTTTCACCTGACAGAAAAGGTAAAACTCTTCCAGGAAGCAATAACATGCTTAACAGGTACAGTATCCGAAATTAAAACAGAATTACCTAGTCGTGATTGTGTTAATAGGGATCCTCCTTGTAGGATGATCCTTAAAACCAATGTTCTCCTGTATGAAGTGACAGTAAAAAAGAAAAAAAAAAAAAGACAAGTGCTTAGAACTTGCTGTACACTACATTATATTTCAAAACGTTGAGCTATTACATGTAACAGTCTTTGCTTAATTTGAGAAATTGTATATACCTGTAGTGTCAAGCTTTATTAACTGCTGAAGTGCAAAGTTTCACACTAATATTACTTCAAATCCAAGCAAGAAAAATAGCAAATGTTTATAAAAATGCACCAATAACAGATCTATATTGGATACTTTTCACTGGGCCCACAGTTGTTTTTTTTTTTAGTCTGCCTTCTATGTGATGGTTGAAACTGTAATGGTTTTCAACTTGTGCTGATTTAAAATGAGAAATGGAGAATAAGTTTTTTTCAAACAATTTGCAAATATGTTTTGGGCAAATAAGTGACAGTTGTGGTTTGCTCTTAAAGCTGACAAAACTGAACTTGTGCAGGGACTGTGAGTGAGCATGTAGGTTTCTGCCTTTCTACTCTAGTCTGGAGAAGACTGGGATCAAGTTGAGGCTCCCTGAGGTCAAAAGAAATAAACCAAGCATTTGCAAAAAGCAGGGAAAGTAATTTGTTTCCCTGGCTTATGTGGTGCTTCAGATGAAACCCACCTTGCATTTCTGAGCAGTTTGTTTCCTCCTTCAGGCAAGTAGCCTGATGCTGGCAGATGACAGGAAAATGGGATGTTGTCACTTGGGCTGAATAATTGCTGCTGTAGCCATGTGAAGGGAAATCATTCTAGGGACAGCTACCATCTGAAACTAGTGTTATTTCACACTTTGCTTGGGAAAGGAGACTCTTGTTCCAGCTTGTCTGCTAACAGATATTGCAGTATAATCATAGCACTCTAATTAAGGGTAAATATCCCTAAGAATGTGAGCCCATGGATGGACTGGTAGCTCTGGTGCTGATCACCGGGCAGACATGCCTAGTGGTAACATCAGCTAATTCTGCTTACAGCACAGCAGCTGTGTCCTTGTCACTGCTGCTTTTGAAGTTATTAGCTCTTTCTGGCTGGGATTAATGTTATCAGCTGTGGGGAAAAATGTAAGGCGTTTCCTGTGGGATGCTGTCAGAATAATGTCATGAATGGATAAGGGCTTGTAAGATGCTTTTGTTAACAATATGGGAATCCATCTGTAGATAGGGATATTGGTGGGTTTGTTTGTTTTTTTCCCCCCCCACAAAACTGCGATTTCATCTGCTTGAGCTTTGTACAGTGGGGTCTATTTTTAAGTTCTAGAACCAGACAGAGGAATTCTGCTGGTTGGGGCAGAATCAGCAGTATCCCTAATGTAACAGGAGTCGTGTCGGAGTGCAACACTGGTACAAGGTGCCAGACCATCAGACTCTGACTGATGGTGCTGTCAAAGCAGGCAAAATGAGTTGGGCTGCTGTTCTCCCACAGCCTTGTGCAAAGTTCCTGAATAAACTGATCTAATGCAGGGCTTGTTTCACACTTAAATTTTTTTTTTCTAGTGTTGCAGAGCACTCAGTGAAATCTCCTTTGAAGCGCCCAGAACCTGCTGTTTCATCCCGAGAAAAAGAACTAGAGGTAAGAGGTGTTTCTGTTGGAAGAGGGAGTGTATCTATGAATTCTGGTCAACCTGCAGACCACAGTCCTGTATTGAAGCAGGTGCCTTGGGCAGCTCTTATATATTACAAAGATGTTTTGAATAGAAGATCTAGAAAATTATTTAAGTGTGTTAAGATTAATTTATGATTACCGGTTTCTCATCTATTATTGGAAAGATGAGGGAGGTTAGCACTTTTCCTATCATATTAATTATACCTACGTGAGTGATCTAGAGCTGCTTCATGAGAATTTGGCTCTCTCCTTCACAGACTGCTCTGTATGGCAAGTTGCTGACTGCTAGACAGAAGGTAGCTAATGAGAAGGTAATTCCTCCAGCTGTCTTGGCAACCAATAAGATCCTGGTGGAGATGGCGCAATTAAGGTAAAGGCAGCATGCACACATGTTGTATAAACTGAAAGGGCTGCAAGCCAAGTCAGGAGAGCCCCTCTCTGCTGATGTTGGGAGAGTGTGCCTCATTGGCAGTGGAGCAGCTCTCTTCCTGAGAATCTTAATTTGCTCTAATACCCTTGTAGACCACTGTCTGGTGTTAGTCTGACACCAGACTTATTTCTTCATTATTATTTAAAAAAAAAAACAACCCACAACCACAAAATAACCTAGATGACAACTTTGCCTGTCTTTGTATCCAAATATCCTGTTAGGCTGACCAGTCTGCAGAGGAAGTATGTTTTCTACTATTCTCTGCCTTTCTATCCGATTCCCTCCGATGTGTTTTAATCATTTTGGTGTGCCCTTATCCTACTATGGGTCAGGAGCTGTCCCTTACCTTGCGTGGGTAGCTCTGTAGCATGAAAGATGAAGCACAATTTAGTGTTGCTCTCAACTTCTGAAAGGAGGGAGAAAAAATACTTTCCCCCTTTTCCCCCTTTTATTGTATGAGATGGTATTGTGGGACAGCTCAACTGGTAATGCATCTGAAGTGCCTTCCCCAGCTACTGAAAGGCATTGGAGAGTCTTATTTTTGGAATGTGTATGTTGTTATTCCATGGAAGAGCTCTGGGCTCCTGTGCTCCTGAGAGGTAAAAGCAAAGACGTATGTGATAAACTGATCTTCCAAAGTATTAAGCAACAAACTTGAAGTTTTTGCTGCAGTAAATCTTCATGATTCAGAGGCATGAAACAGTGAACTTAATTAGTTGTGGAGATGGGGGTACAGTAATATTATTTTCAAGTTTTGACTAATAGGTGTGTAGTCCAAGCACACATGATTCACAGGCACTTGATGTTTCAAAGCATCAGCACAGGATACTTTTATATCTTTTATTATTCATCCTAAACCAGGCCTACAAATGTTGAGAATGTGAAGAGAATTGATGGTGTATCTGAAGCAAAATCCATCATGTTGATCCCTCTCCTGGCTGAAATTAAGGACTTCTGCCAAGAGAATGGCTTGCAGGTATGACTTTAGTAAAATCTCTGCTACTTTGAAAGAGCCTTAAAGGCATAATTTAGTCTGCAGCTGTCAGATTTTTCCTTCAGAGTTTGTCCTTGTCACAGCTACTCCATCAAAGCATGGCAGCAAAACTTGCTAGTCTTGTGTACGAATTGGCCTCCCAAATCTGAACATGCTTCTTGGCAATGATGTTGGGACCTGGCTGATGTTCCTGATTGGTGTGGTTATCTATAAAGTCTGGGACATCGTTATAAAGGTCACCCATCTGTCCAGGCTGAGTGTCCAATAGGTGCCGTATTGCTGAGAGCTTGCAGCTAGTTATCACAAATTGAGGCTGGAGGCCAAAGGTATAGTTAATTGTACCCTGTTGACTCAGACTTGGAGGGCAGGGCTTTGCTTCCTCTTAAGTTTCTCCTTATGAGACTGGCAGCTGTTGGAAATACTCCTGTTGGTTTTGTTTTCACAGTTGATTTCTTCTGTCTAAGACTGTGGTGAGAGAAACCATTAAGGAGGAGCCACAGTGCAGGGGGTTAGAAGAACTATGAAGCAGTTTTACTTTGGGGGACTTTAATTTCTGTGTAAATCTAGGGGGATTTATCTAGTCTAGAAAGGAGGTAGGGCAGCATTACTACTTCCCTGTAATGCTTTAAGAAGACTCTGTGGAGTTGTCTTTCTGCTTTACGGAAAGCTATTACAATTTAGGAATGGGGACCAAAAGCATTCCCGGTTTGTGTTTTCTGGGATTTTTCCGATAAATCTGTATTGAGCGAAAGTTTAAAACAAATGGAGGAGTTTCCCATACTAAGCAGCAGACTGAATACCAGAGTTTGTTCTGATGAGGTAGTTTTACCTTTAGAAGTTGCCTTGACCTGGATACTGTTTTTCTGGTTGGATTTTTTTTTCTTGCAAGTTACTTGGACAATCCCATGCTTATCTTACTAAGAAAGGAGTATGAGTATGTATCTGGACTCCTTTGCTTTGTTTTGGTTTGGTTATTTTTTATGAAACATAGAATCAAAACCAACCTCCATAGAAATGGATTACTCCATTTATGCTACTCTTTCAGATAATGGGAGGGTGATCCATTAGTTGTCACTGGGACATAATTCTTAAAAATCCTCTTTATCTCACTTAGACGGACACATTCCCCACATCTGGATGCAAGGATCAGAAGGAAGCATCTCCCCAGAAGCATACTAGAGCCCTCTCTCCCTCGGAGCATGTCACATATGTCCTATTCCAAGAGAAAAATCTCTCAGTGGTAAGTGCTTCCCTGTGGAGGTTCCTTCCTTTTCGAAAACTAGTGAGGGGAGATGCTTTGTCTGAAGGAGGGGGATTTTCAGGTTCTCTTCAGTCCTCTGCCCAGGGCTGGGGCTGGGTTGCCTTACAGCACTGAGTCGTTGTCTTTCCTGGGTGATGGTAGCTCATTTAACTTCTCCCCATGGACCAGTATGAAAAGGTGGGCTTGCTGTGAGGTGGGATACAGTGAGATAAGGTACAGCTCCCTACTCAATACAGTGCTTGCACAGATTGGCAGAGCATCAGGCAGAATTGTTGCTGTTGCTTCATTGGCCTCTTTCAGTACAGTTATGCAGCACGATTCTCTTTTATTTTTTAATTGCGGGTGTTAGTTCTGCCTGTTACTGTGTTTTTCTCTTTTCACGGTAGTAAAGGCCTATAGGAAAAACTTCCTGATCTGGTAGCCTGCTGGAAAGGACAGCAAGCATGGAGCTGTATACAGGCATATCTTTAAGGTTAATAACCATTGGTATGAATTTCACAAACTGTGTTCTTGGATTTGCTACCTAAACCCTATTCCTTTGCCTGTGCCATGTCCACACGTAAGACTCGCTTGTCAAAAAACAAGGTTCATGGGGAAGGTTCAACTAAAGTCTAAGTGCTAAGTATTATTATGGCTTTTAACTCAGATTTTGGAAGTCTGTGTTTCCTCTTATAAACAAAAGTTGAGGACAAGTTGGAGGACCTGTCACATCTAAGTTGAAGTGCTACAGGACATATGGCTAAACTGCCCTCGTGCCATGTGTCCTGTGAAGATGACCCTCATGAGCCGCTTTGACATAGTTTTATTTATTGCTTTTTAATCTTGGAGTGGGAAACTGAAGTTGTTTTGAATTTTGCTTTGCCTTGCCTTTCCCAAGAGCATGGGTAAACAGTGTCAGGTAGTCCATAACTTAAAAGTGTACCTAAGGACTCATTAACAAGAAACAGCTGTATTATTTTAATGGATAACTTGATGCTCTGTGTTCACTAGTCTTGATGATTATATGCCCAGTATGTGTATTGTCCAGGAAAGAACAGGTTTCAAGCTTCTGCTGATTTCTCCAAGGAAGACAAGTAACCAGTTTGAAATCTCTCCTTGAAAAGTACAAGTTTATGTAGATTATGTAAGTTCAACCTGAGATGTTGCACTCGAGCTGAGAATTAGTAGCCTCAAGAGAAAGATTCTCTTTACAGATTGGAAAAGAAATGGGATAAACATTAGGAGCAAGAAAATGTTTTGGGGAGCTTTGCACTGTTGCTCGCCAGTATCCACTGACTGTTTTTTAGGAATGGGAAATTGCCATGTTTTGAGCTTTCAGTTGTATTTCATACACTCCTGCCATCTCAGTTTCTTCTGCCTTTGTTCCCCTAGAGAACTATAAGTGAAAGCAGATCTCTGCCTCTTTCTGAGGTTGGCTCTCACCTGGTCCAGGCAATGAAAGCTGGCTACTCTGTCAACCTGGAGCGAGCAGGTTTGACTCATGATGTTCGACAGATCATTTCTGATGTTATCCGTAATCCTCCCATCGACTCAGGTGAGCATCGCAGCCCTTGTCTGAAGCTTCTCATGACAGTGGCATAGAGATGAAGGGAGTGAAAAACTGACAGCTCAGCTGCTGCATTGGGTAGAATCTGTCATTTCTGGAAGGCCTGTGGCTGTGGCGAGGCAGAGCACGGCAATACCAGGGTCACAGCTTTCCTTTCAAGATTATGTTGTAAAACAAGGCAATCATAATTCGTGAAAGAGCAAAAGAGAGTATCCCTCTACAAATCCTTTCAGTCATCTTTATGGCTGTTGAAAAGATTCCGGTAACATTCTTAAGTCCGTATTCTGTTTTTAGAAAAATCATTAGCCTGACAAAGTCTTCCTGTTAGTACTGTTATCTACAGAAAATAAGCTGAGTAAAAGCTGTAGAATTTATCCAGTGCAACTTTTCTGCAAGGATTTTGAGGAGGAGGGTGAGAAGTGCAGGAAAAGCAGTTCTTCCTCTTGACACTGTCATCTGTTGCCATGGGCTAGTTCAGAGGCTAGATCATCTTCATGGCGTCCTCTGGACCTGTTCCAACAGGTCCATGTCCCTCCTGTGTTGAGGACTCCAAAGCTGGACCCAATACTCCAGGATATCAGGAGAGCAGAGTAGAGGGACAGAATCACCTCCCTGGACCTGCTGGCCACACTTCTTTTGATGCAGCCCAGGATGAGGTTGACTTTCTGGGCTGCCAGCACACACTGCCATCTCATGTTGAGTATGGTAACAAGCATGACACTATATTTAAGAATGTAGGGAGGCTTTTCAGCCTGACTTAATATAGTCTTCACATCAAGAGAAAATGGTTGATAGGACATGCAAGTTAGAGGCAGGTGATTCCAATGTTTTAAACTAAATTTTAGGACAGTAAGTGTTTGTGAGCATGAATGAGGCAGGGATTTATCCTCTGAGCTCCTGATCTATTTTCTTAGGAGTCAAACCCCTATGTCGTTGTTTTACTTTTTTAGTCTTTTCTTTAACGAGAGGCAACTGATGTTTTGTACAAAAGAAACCTGAATAAGGGGCACAAGGATTAAAGTATATTGCTTTGGGTTTTGGTTTTTTGTGGTTTTTTTTTGTTTTTTTTTAAGACACCACCGAAATTCAAGCAATCAGAAAACTTGTTCCTGCAAATATTGAACTGTATCTCATTAAGATGACTATTGCATTATTGGAGAAAGAGGATAGAAATAAGCCTCAGGATGGGCCAAGCGCCAGAAGGATGCTGGTGTGGTCAGAAGGACAGCAGGAAAAAACAGGGCCAGATCAAGCAAGGAGGAAAGATGCCTCGTGGAGTAAAACAAAGGTTAGTAAAATGGTATAAGACTAGTTTGGCCAAAAGAATGTTTCCTCTTTTGTGGGAGTGGACTAAAAGCCCTTTTGCTTGCAGTTGTTGCAATTTCCAGTTATGCTTAGTGTCTCGTCTTCACAATCCGTCTTTCCCTCAGCTTTGGGCAGGACTGCCTCCCTCTCCTCTGAGACCAATGCTCAGAGGGTTCCCCTTGTGAAGTATTGACCTAGGGGGAGGGCTGTCCCTGTGCAGCCAGCTGTGCTCACTTAAACATGTCACCTGAGTTGATTTGTTCCCATGGGGGACTGTCAGCTCATCTCTGCCACGGTAAGTTCTGGACATGCAGCCCAGGAAGATCAGGTACATGATAGTTCACCACTGCAGACCATCACAATTGCAGCTTAATAGAGGCCTCAGCAGTTATGAATGCTTTCTGCTGTTGTCCAGTCCTTTGGGATGTGGATGTAAAAGGTCCCCTGTAAAAATCACAGATTTACAGTAGTTGGGACTGTGGAGGAAAGAGCTGAAATTCCAAGTTCTCCCCAGTATGAAAAGTTTTAATAAGCTGGTCCCTTTATAGTCACAATGTCCATGTTCTGCTCTTGCCTTACTTCTGTGCATTGATACTTGGTCAGCAATCTGATGTGGGAAAAGCTATTCTCTTACTGTGCAAAAGCTCTAACATAGCAGAAAAGCTGAGAGTGTGAAAAACCCAGAGGCAATGCCCACCAGAAATGTTTTGCAGCCTTTCATGGGTTCTTCTGTTGTTTGAAAACGAAGTAGCCATGATAACAACAACAACAAAAAAATGTTATGCCATAAGTCTGATTCATTGGGAAGAAATCTCAGGAAATAAGGAGCTCTTTGTTGCTGTTTGAGTAAGGCCAGACTAGTCTTCTGAGCCCTCTGCTGGCCTCCCTGTGTCTCCAAAGTCCCAGTTCAGCACCTTGTACAAAAGGCCACCTTGCACTCAGTGACTCCTGGTGGGACTGGTAAAAAGAAATTCCAAACTTGGAATCCTTCTGCTGCCTGTGCCAGGATTTCGTGTCTGTTTGGGGTTGATTGCTCAAACAATTTTTCAGGACTCGCCATTTTGCCAAATTGATTGCTTCTTTCATCCCTGAGTGCTGTTTCATTTCTACAATATGTGTCTGAATCTTTTTTTTTTCCTGAAGTTGACCTTCTGGCAGTTCAGTTGCCTGAGCTCTAATTACACTTTTTTTTTTTTTCTGCTACTGTTAGCTGCTGGGGCTAATAACAGGAATGACATGCTATTAGAAATCAAATTAGTATTATACAAATGAGTAGACTGCTAATCCAAATAGTCTTCATTTACTTCTCCTTCAGAAAATATCCTGATTCCAATAATTCCCTGTAGCAAACAGCTTTTGAATTTGCTAATCAACGTTACTGGATTTTAACAACCTTACATTACTGCTGCTTTTGCAGGGTAATTTGATCAATCCGACATCAAAGGAAGGAGCAGAGAAAACCCATCTGCAAGTGGTGCCTTTGCCTTTGGTAAACAGATGTTCTTACTGTAATAAAGCACGTGGTAGACTTGCCATTAGCGATGCTCTCAGTGACACTCAGATGTGTAGTTGGTTTAAAGAAATCTCAGCTTGGCTGTTACCTGTGACCAGCAGGCATTATATAGAAATTAGAAGTCAATGCCTCTGTATCCACTATACCATTTTTAACTGACACCTTTGCTGTAAAAACACATCTGGAAACACAGCACTTGCAAATCAGAAGCAAGTATTTTAAGTTCTTATAGCCATGGGGATGGAGGTAGCATTCTTCTCCACTACAAAAAAAACCCAAACCAACACAAAACACCCAAGTGCCAGTTTCTCTTTCCTTGTGTTTGAAATGGATGCACATCACCTTCTCAAATTGTGGTGAAATGGGTAAGAAATAGCTAGTACTGTCACTAAGCAGAGGTGTTTGGAACTCATTGTTTATAATTACAGTCTCATTTACTTCTAAAAATAAGCCCTCCAAAACACAGCCTTTGCACTGAATCTGCTTTGTACAGTTTTAAGCTTTAATGCTGTGATATATGTAATAACCTACTTCCTTACTGTCATGTGGAAAGGCTGTACAGAGCATGGATGACAGCCAGCCAGGTGGCAGAGGGGCAGCAGGCCACCTGAAGCCCATCACCCTGGCCTCCTGGAATCAGCCTGACCTCAGTCCCGATGAGCAGGAACTGTTTGCTGACTCTCAGCCGAAGGTGAGACTGCCTGGAGCGCAGATGTGTGGTGATCTGGGTGTTTGTTTTTACCAAACCAAAATCCTAGCTTCTCTCTGGGTTTTTTGCTGTGCTTAAAACCTTGGCCTGGATTGCCAGCCAACTTCGCTTGGTAGTATCCTTGATAGAGTGACAACATCCTGCTTTTATTGCTCATGCTATGCCTGAATATACCCCTCTCACAGCGTCAGGCTGCTCCAGAAATTTTTTACCCCACTGCATCTGGTCAGCCATCTAGTGTTTCCAGCACTTTAAGAGGGCAGTTGGCTTCCTTTCCCCTTTCAGGTGTAGGGCTGGGTGACATTCTGTGCTGGTATCACGAGGGATTTTTGCACTGGTGTTTATGTGAACACAAGTTGCATGAGCATACATATAGTGATTTTTCTAAAGGGAGCTCGTGTGACTCTGACGAGGGCTACTTGCTGTACATCTCCCTTCAGTTTGCAGCTGGATATTGATGTGAGTGCAAAACATGATGCGGACAAATTGTTTATGGTTTAGTTAGGGTTATGTAAGTATAACTCCTGAATAGCACAGCAACTATCTTATTTGAATCGCTAAGCACACTGTAACATCTCTTTGATTGTTGGTGACAGCTTCAGAGGTCTTCCAGAACATCAGTTACAAGTAAAGCTGCTTTGTTATGACAGAGGAGCAATATGCAATCACTGTAATGGTCTCTGTACCCTTCCTGCTTCACCCAAGCTTGGGCTGGGACTCCTGGTGTTGTGCACACACCCTCTTGGTGCAAGTGCTGGAGCAACCTCTCTGCTGCCTGTAAATGGGTTCTCCTGATGTGTTTACCAAGGGCAGCTCGCCAGCAGTTTTATTCATAGAATCATAGAACAATGTAGTTCAGCCCCCCTGCCATGGGCAGGAACACCTCTCCCTATACCAGGTTGCTTAAAGCCCTGTACAACTTGACCTCGAAAACTTCCAGAGGTGGGGCATCCACACCTTCTCTTGGCAACCTGTGCCAGTGTCTCACTACCCTTACAGTCAAGAATTTCTTCCTGATATCTAAAATCTCCCCTCTTTATGTTTAAAACTATTACCCCTTGTCCTATTGCTCTGCTCCCTGATAAGAGTCCCTACCCATCTTCCCTGGAGCCTTTTCCAGACTGAGCAACCCCAGCTCTCAGTCTGTCCTCACAAGCAGAGGTTTGGTCATGAATACACCAGCAGGTCCATGTCCTTCATCTTGAGATCAGTCTTCTGTTATTTAAAAGCTGGTGTCTTGAGGGATGAGGAGAAACCCGTTCATCTCATTTTTTTTTATTAATTATTATTATTTTGGGGGTTTTTTAGTCCCTACTTGAGGTGTTGCATTTAAGGGAGACATGAGTCTTCCACTAATAACGGAGACAGCTCATGCCTCTTGCTGCCCATGATATTTTGGGGCAGAGTCAGACTGTGAATACTTGCCTTTATCCAGGTGTTTGTTTTCTTCCAGAGCTCGCATCCCCCTTGTAAGAGGAAGGTGCCCGAGTGGTTTGGAACCTCAGCTGTGCCAGTTCTACCTCCAGCACAGATGAAGAAATCCAAAGCAGAGATTGGAAAAGGGATTTTTAGTTGAACATAAAGAAGAGTTGGGTTGGGGGTTTTGTGTTTTTCTGGTTTTGGTGGGTTTTTTTTATCTTGTATAAAGAGCGTTTTATGTACAGAGTACTACTTCAGTGGTGTTGCTTACTCTTCTGCTACCCTCCTTGCATTGAGGGGGGAGAAGGACGTTAATGCTTTTCACTGTGTGAAACCTGTTACTATTAAAACTCGATAAATAAACAGACAAGNCTCCCCGGGCGCCTGCCCGCCCCTAGGGTGGGGGAAGCGGGCGGTGGGGTCGCCGCCGGGCCCCGCTGCCGAAGTATCCCCGGTTGCTTTCGAGTTCCTCGTTGAGGCGGCGGCCTCTGAGGTGGGTGGTCGCGCCGTGCGGCCGGCGCGCCCCGCCTGCGCTGCTCCGCATCGGTGTGAGTCTGAGTGCAGAGCCTGCCTAATCCGGTTCAGAAAGCGCATTCTCTGCCGTCACGTCCCGCCTCAGGGGGTTAAGGCTGCGCTCTGACACTTCAAATCCCCAGACACCTCAGTTCCTTAAAGTCCACGCGTAGCAAGAGCAGAACGTGACGACATAAACATGCTTCTGCTTTCGAATGTCTGGTCTCAAATACCTACTCATTGCCTCTTTCCTCCTGCTTCTCGTCACAGCATTATGGATCCGAGTTTATTGAGGGAGCGAGAGCTATTCAAAAAGCGTGCCCTCTCCACTCCCGCAGTAGAAAAACGTCCAGCGCCATCTTCTGACTCCTCTTCAAAAAAGAAGAAAGCGAAGGTAGAACAAGGTGGCTCCTCGAGCTCCAAACAAAACACAGGTTGGTGGCAGTCTCCCGTTCAACAGCTGTTTGGTATTTTCCACTGTCTGCCTCTATGATTCATTAGTATGAATCAGCCTGTCAGTCTTGCTGGTAGCTGTTGTCATTCTTTCCCTTAAATTGTCACTTTTTGTTAAGAAATTCACTTGAGCAATGGGAAGACATGCTTTTGCTGTCATATATACATGTCAGGTCTCATCCTGTGACTTGACTTGTTTGCTGTTACTCAGTTGGAGGAATCACTGCTGCCCAAATACTATTTTGTATGAAGCTGAGCTTTGATTTGTAGATTTCGGGGCTTGATGGACCTACAGGGCAATCAGTAACAGTGGTCTTGTGCTTTTACTTTCCTCAACCTTTCTGGCAAGAAAGTGACTAAAACTTGGTTTCATTAGCTCTAAGTCGTCAGCTATCCATCCGTGAGGTAGTCTTTGCAACTTGTATCTCGTCTGGCTAGCGCATGGTGATTAGCAGTCGCTCTTGTTTTACTTGGGAGCTAATCCCTGTTGGCAAACACCAGGCTTTGGTAGGTTTCTGACTGCTTTTGTCAGGAGTTTTATTGTTTCCCTGGGATGATGGCACTGATAATGTGTGTCTCAGTGTCAAATAAGCAATTAATAAAGCAGCACTAAAGCAGTGTGAGCATATGAAAAGTGTAGCACCTGGCACAGAACGGAGAGGATTTGTGTGCACACAGCGACATGCTCTGTGTTTGTTTTCACTGTGTGAGATGCAGAACTTGGGGGGAGAGGGAGGCTTTTCAGTTCTCTGAAGGTACTGACCATTCTCTGATGCACTCTAAAGGTCAAATCAAATGTTAGGAGTTAGCGAAACGCAAAACACCCTATTGTGCAAACTTCTTTTGTGCTGCATACTCATGTTTTGAATGCCACGTGTGGTTCTCTTCTAACCTCCAAAAGAAACAATAGAACTAAAAACAGCAGAGAAAAACATCAAGGACAATGGGAGGAGTGGAACATCTTTTGTCTGGGGGAAGAGTAGGGATTTTGTGTGTGTATCTTCAGCTTCTCAGGGCACCCAATAAAGTTATCAGCCAGATGTTTTAAAATAAATCAAGGGAGGCAAGGTTTCCATCAGGCCCTTTGCCACATTTTCTTCTTTAAATAAAATAAAATTCTGCATGGAATATCCTAAACTGCATATCCTGAGTGAGAGTGGTTTGCTGGGAAGGAGGGATGGGGAGGCAGGAAGAGGGCAGGCAGTTCAAACCTAAGTCTGATCTGGAGGATCTGTGTAGATATGTGGCCAAGCAGCAGAGCTGATAGGTGTCAATTCTTTTCTGTGATTTTGTGGGTTGGACGCTTCTTTAAGTGTTTTTGCAGCTGTCAAATGATTAGCTTACAAAAACAGGAATGTGTGGCTGTGAGGAAATACGCTTTCTCTTTTACGCTGCTGACTTCATACCAGACAGCATCAGAAGGATTGCAGGGTTTCTGTAACATTTTTATCCAGAATGAGTTCAACCTCCTTTCATCTTCTCCTGGACAGTGTTAACTAAGTTCTACAGAAGCAGCAAAGATGGAAGGACAATAATGGAGAGGGAGTGCGCAGACCAACCCTCTCCCTCTTGTTCTTAGGAACTGGCTCGGAACAAGCATTCAGACTGGCACGTGGCTGAACAGGTTGAGCACCCACAAGCAGCACAAGTCCCTGTGATACTGCAGAGTCAAAGGCCTTTGCCTCTAAAGCCGCTTTTTATTTGAGTTGCCAAACTGCTAGGTGTCTGTCAGGATACATGCGTGTCAGAGATGGGTGTTGGGGAGGTGGAGTAAAAACCTGATGTTCAAAAACCCCTGTCCCAGCTCCCTGAAGAAATGAAAGTTAAAATGATCGGTCCTAGTTTTGTTATTTAGTGACCACAAAGACGACGAATAATGTCACCCTGATTATGTGTTTGCAGTGATAGTCCCTGGGCGTGTAGTGCTTGCAAGTTCTGTGATTCTGTGACGCAGAGAACCTGCCCTTGTCACTTTTTGGGGGAGCAGAGGCATTGAGATCATGCTAATCTTCAAATGACCACATAGCTAAATGTGGCCTGCACGTGAAGATTTGTTGTAAGCTTTCCAGCGAGTATAGTTACTACTGTAGTAGTTTGAAAATATTATTCAAGCAAGTTATTTAAAAAAATTCAAAACTGCCTTGTGTACTCGGTTCAGAATAGTTGCTAGAAAATAAAGGAAATTGATCATATCTGTTTATTTCTTTTTATTGATAAATAGTTGTGGCTAAGATCTTAGTCTTTATCTTAAAACCTTTAGTGACCTTAGCCAGCAGTAATCAAGAGCTGACATCTCCAGGAGCTGTTTCACGACTTAGTCTGCACGTGGGAAGGAATCATCCTGAGGCTGTAGGACTGTGCAAGGGGAGATCTTTGTCTTCTGTTCCTTGGGCAGACACCCAGCCTCCTTTATATATCGGTGAAATAAGTAGCTGGAAGGAGTCCCAAGATTTTTCCTTGCATGTGCTTCTCAGGAAGGCATGAGAACACGAAGCCAACGTAGCAGAGGCAAGCCATGTTGTTTCCTGCAGGCTACCTTCTCGTATGCAGTGATAATGAGCATTCTGTAGGAACACTGTGAGTTGAACACAGTCCTGTTGCCATTCCCAGTGTTTGCTTTCAAGAAAGGCATGTTAACTAAGTGTGTCCTGATGGCTACTCTTGCCTCTCTTGAGCAGGACACAGGTCTTTCAGGGCTGACACTGTCAAATGCAGCAGAAGGTAATGAGGCATCTACCCAGTGTCCCTGACAGTGGAAGGCATTAACAGCACTAACATTGTCTTCTTCATATGTCTTGGCGTGGATCCTAAATTGTCTTGGACCTGGGACATTGGCTTCCATTAATTGTGCTTATGGTTTGATTTTTAGCTAGAAGGATTCTGTGCAGGTGGGACTAGGACTGGTGAAACAACACCCTAGCGATTGTGCCTGAGATGAGTGGTTGCAGCAGTAGTTGTGTGGTTTTGTGATTGCAGAAGGGACCTTGCTTCCTCCAGATGAATTGCTTGACTAGCTGTGCTGGTTAGTAGTGGCCTGACTCATCTCACCAACCAGGAAGAGCACAAGTTAAATTAGCAAGGCTTTCAGTGTGTCCAGATCTTCTGGAGCTTAGGCATACCGAACCTGATAGAGGGATGTTTATATTTTATTTTATTTAAAAAAAAAAAGGAGAATAATTATAGGTACTTGTCATAGCACAAAGGTGTTTCTGACATGGATAGACTGCGAGATCAGTGTTGTAGCTTACTTGTCCATTTGGCCATTAGGTGGGGTTTATTTCCCTGTTGACAGGAATATTATTTGGGTTTTGTATTGTTGAATATCTTGTTCTACATGTAGCTTGAGTCTGGGATGTTTCTCGCTGACTGACTTCTCTATGAGTTCAGGAGAGTGAAAGACTTACCAGGCACTACTGATGGCCACACTGCTTGACACCATGGTTACACTTGTACTGTTTAACTGCAAAACTTTTATGGTTTTAAATACAATCGATGCAACTCAGCTACAGAAAAAAATAATCATCCGGAGAGCTAAAGGTATGAGTGTTCCGTGGTCAGTTGGTGAGCAGGGCACGCGTGTGAGCTCCCTGGGGTGCATTGGCAGGCTGATGAAGCAAGCTGAGATTCTCTTGTGCAAAATGAAGGCACTTCTTGCTGTGCATCCATCCTGCCGGCTGTAGCACAAGGCTTATCCTGGTGTGGCCTCTTTTCTGAAGCATGTTGACACCTGAGAGCTGCCTTGAGGGCTGGGCAAAATTACTGTTGCGGGTGTGGGTGGTCTGCAACCCATCTGTCTGTGTCTCTTGGGAACAACTCATTTAGTTCCAGTTCAGCTTTGAAAAGTTAAGATAGGAATGATATATCCAGCATGTCTGACTTCCTGTAGTGTTGTGGTTACTATAGAGGCAGCAACCTTGGGGCAGAAAAAGGGCCCTGTTTCTTCTCAACCATAATAGCATCACTACACTCTGTGGAAATAGTCAGATATTCTTAAGGTAGCGCATTAGTCACCTCTTGACACCCAGAAGTTGTTAAACAGGTTGAACATGAAGTAAGGGGAGAGGAGTTCTCTGAAACTGGAGAAGGGGAGGAAGAAAGGGTCACATTGTACTACAGGAAGATAGAAAAGACCATTGTAGGGACACGTTTCACGTTGGGTTACTTTGCCTCCCACCACCTTCTCTTCTAAAATCAAGAAACCATAATAAGAAGAGCTGCTGCAGGCAAGAATTCACATAGGCCTCTCTGGTCTTGTGGAATCTCTTGGCATCCAACCCTTCTATCTCACATGTTTTTTTCTCACCCTTTGTATGTCTTTCCTGCCTCTGTCTGGTTGACCTCAGCAGGAGAACACTGCTGTGTCTTTGTACTGCGTATGATCAGATTGTTGAGCATTTTTATAAACATTTTCTCCAGTTAAGCAACATAGTTCTGTGCATGTTAGGCAACAGTTGTTCCTTCAGGTAGACAAAGATCTATGCTAGTAACTCAATATAAACAACAAAAGTTCATTTAAAAACAAAAATATTTTCTTTCCCCATAACATTGAAACAGATCATCCTTGTGCTAAGCACTCAGAAAGCCTTTGCCAATTATTCAAGTTCACATTCAGCAATAAAACAACAACTGTTGCTATTATTTTTAAGTACAAAAGAAGAAACACATGTGACTTGCTCATTGGTAAGGTACAAGAGGCTTCATTCAAGGTGGTGAATGTTCTTCAAGTGCTGATGCTCAGTCCTTCCTACACCACCTCTGTTTCACGCTTTCTGAAGCTGTTCAGCATTGCTCTAACAGGATTGGGTTCATTCTCCAAGTCTTTCACAGTTTTGTTTTTCACACAGCAGCAGCAGTCTAGCAGTTCATAGAGGAAAGCCAACACCACCAGAGAAACTACAGTAAAAATGAATATGATCAGAATAATAAAGCAGGCAGTGTTCCAGTTATCGTGGAAAGGGTAAATTTTTTGCACTTGAAAGCCCAGATACTGGGAAACGGATGTAGTCTCATTCCAGTGAGTGGTGTTGAGGGTTGCCATTCTTGAAGAGTTGTCTTAGTGTGCTTGCTGTCACAGATTTGGGGGCTGAAACAGAAAAACAAAGCTGTTGAAGACTCTATTGATCAATAACATGCTGTGATTGTTATCCCAAACTGTAAGAACTTAAGCTCAGATTAAGTGCTCACACCTCCTACAAACGTGGATTGTTGCATACTCATATTTGCTCAGAAAAGTATCAAACTCCAAATGTGCAACTCTGTGATTTGTCTGGAACATTTATTTAAGTGGTGATTGGTCCGTGCATGCATCGTGTAGCTTAAGTTATTCTGGACTGAGAGGGCTTTGCTTCTTTATTTGAGATGCATGAAGAAGCAAAAAGATAATTTTCAGGGCGCACAGTGGTTTCAACAATCTGTCCATCATTAGTCTTGAGGATGATACTTGCACGCTCTTGACATTCTTAGAAAAGGAGGAGATCTGTGTACCACCCTCCCATATTTGAGTGATTAGAAGGGCTTGCTACATGTTAATGCAATGGGAGCTTGTTTACTTTTAAAAAAAACATATAAATTGCAACTATTTTGGAGGATGTTTCCTAAGAATGGAACTAAACCTTTGGTCATTCTTCTAATACAAAATAACAATCCTGGTTCCTTAAAAGTTATTATTTTAGAATTGTCTATTCGCACAGACTTGTTAACCCCGCAAAACTGTTTTGACTTCAGAGGGACCGATTTCCTGATGCCTTTGTTCCCCTGCTGTTCTGCTGTTGAGTAGAAATTTGTCCTCAAGAGCTCCAGCTGCTGCGTTCAGCTGCCCGGAACAGACTGAGCGTGTTTGGAAATCTTGACCCATTTGTGGAGCCATGGTCATTAGGACAGATAACAAGGAAAACCCAATCCTTTCTGAGGAGTTCTGATTTCTTGTTTTCAACTGCATTCTCTGCTTAACTGCTAGGAAAGGAATGTCATCTTTTGTCCAATACTGTCTGTTTGTACCCAGCAGAAGAAAAGGCTGCTTTGTGACGTGGGGGAGAGAAAACAAGAAGTTGGCTTCAGCACATCTGCCTTTGGCGCGAATGGTATTGCTGTTGAGATGTGCTGGTTTGGAAAGGCTGTTGCTCGAAAGTGTGAATGTAGGCTGTGCCTCACTAATTTCTGTGGTAGATCTAGAACCACAGAGTAGTTTTGTCTGTCTCTGAATTTCTCTGTGAATTATGGATAAGTAGGCAGAGGAGGTGTTTGGCAAAAAGATCTTTACAGTAATGAGTCTCTTTTTCTTCCCCCAATTTCCTTCTTTCCCGGGCTTTACTTCCTAAAACTGAGGGAACTTACGGTACTTCTGGTGCATAGTTTAACATAATAAAAAATGTCCAAGGAGCCACAGTAGCTTCTGGTTACCTGTTGTAGCGTACTGTAGGATGCCATAGTAACCTTGGAATCCAACTTAAAACTGGATGTGGGAGAAGGAAATCAAATCTGATCTCCGTATTCTCATGAGGAAACAGCAAAGAAGTTTTAGGTGAAAGACAGTGGTGAGCAGCACTGACTGGCCAACCCATGCCCCACACCTAAACCTGTTGGTGGGTGTGTGCTGGCTAAGGGGCAGCTTGCAAAATGAGCTTTTGTGTTCTGGGGTGCCCCTGAAAATGTGGGACTATGAAAGAGGCAAAGAGAGACGAGATGGAAACGTTGTAGAAACCTAGAGTCTTATTTCCATGCCTCAATGAAAGATTTTTTTTGCTTTGAACATAAAGCAAAAACCTAGTTACATTCATTATTACAAGATGGTCCTGGCTATCCACATTTAGTTTCATTTCATTAAGGAATCAAAACTACAGGACAAAGGGGTAACACTGACGTTTTGTTTGTTGAGCGGTGCTCAGAGTTAATGCTTTAATGAACCTTGCATATCCCAGAAATAACCTTTTTAGGCAGTGAAGACTGCAAAATGTCTGAATAAATGGAAAATGACAAAGGCAAAGTGTGATGGTGTCTACTGGACCAGATTTCTCAAAGCAGTTCTAAGCACCTGTCATTATTTTTGTGTTGTTATTTAAAAATAGGATATTGTGAAAACCAGGATAGTGCAGCCAATCCAGCTTGTGATTTAGCTCTTATTGTTCAATTATTACGTATTTTGTTCTTTATCCTTCTGCCCTTTTAAATTTAAATGGATTTAAATGGAAACAGAACAGCTTTGTTGCTGAGCAGATACCTGGCATTAGCATTTGATACAGATGTTTATTGGAGCAGTTGCAGTAACTCACTGTTCCCACCATTAAATTCGTAACCGAATACGCAAATTTGTAATTGAAAACACGAAGTATGACTGAGATAGAATTTATTAAACCAGTTGGGTGGGGTTTTTTTAAACAGAAGTTTACATAGCAATTCCAAGCTAAAAATACTCCGGAGTTGAGTTGGGTCCTGGCTTTGAGAGCATGGCTTGGTTTGGTCACAATCTAGGAAGGAAACTCGGCTGGCCTGTTCTATGGGGCTAAAAGTCAGGAGGATTTTTGAAGGAGTGGTCTGAAGTCCTATTTGAAAATCTGTGGGCGAGAGAGGGGGATGAATAAAAGGATTTGGAGTGCACTTTGTGGGGTAATTAAAACAAGCCGGATTTAAATGTGTATTTAAATGGCCAAAGAATATCCTTGGGAAAGAAGGGAGTTTTGTTTTGAACTTTTTAAACAGATTTTTAAGACTGGGAATTTTGTTGGAATCTGTTATATATAATTTTGCTCACTCTGTAGACAACAAGGACAAAAATTAACTGTTTCTGCTAACGCAAAATTCGATATTTTAGTCATTGCTAAAAGTGATCAAGATTTGGGTCCCCTGGAGAGACTGGGCATGTTTACGTTGCTGACACAGCTCTCTGCCAAGGTGGCAGCTCCGTTCCCAGGAGGAGAGGAGCCGCCTGGGCACAGCATGGCTCCCCAGGCAGGAGCCCCTGCTGCTCGGCAGCGCAGTGCAGCAGCCGGCCCCTTCCCACTCGACAGCCACCATTAGGGCAGCGGTTTGCAGGGCGCAGGGAAGCTCGTCTTTATGCAGGGAGGTGGAATTTAATGCCCCTGCTGAAGGTGTTTCGTGCTTCTCGAGCATGATGATGATCTCCTTAGATCTGAATGAGGTGAGGCAGATACATGTCAGCTACTCGGTGCTGTAATTATTAAAATACAAGACTGAAGCAGCCATTGCCAAACCTTCAGGATTAACACAGCACCAATAAGGTTAGCATCTCTGAAAGCTGTCCAAAACGGCCTGGTTTCATGCAGTTTTACTTATTTTGTAATGGCACAATTTAAATTCATATTGTAAGCTAGTTTGATTTGAATGCAGTTCAGCTATTGTATGCATCCAAAATGCAGTGAGTTAAATATTTAATGACTTGGCTTCTGAACTATCTGTATAAGGTTCTAATTTAAAAGCATCATCATCTTTAAACACTGCAGAGGAGCAGCAGTGTTTAAAATCATTTTCATAGAGCAGAGGGAAATGACTGGCAAAAAAACATTTCAATGCAGTACCGAGGAAGACCTGTTTAAGAAACCACTGAATAGACATCTTGAGCTAATAGCATTTACAAATCTCAGATGGATCCTAACCTGTCTGCTTGTATTGTCTTCATCACTGCTCCATAATTTACAAGGGTAATAATAGGTAACGGGATTTTCTTCCTGCCCTAACACACCAAATTTCTAGAACAGGTTTCTAGCACGTCCGTGAATGTAGATCTTTTTTAGGCAGCCTAATTGATACAATTTATGGAATACCCACTTGGGAGACACATTTCTTAAATTTCAGATTTAGCTGTCTTTGTTTAAAGGAAAATCCTGTCACTATCATTTCCATAAAAACGTACAGAATTAATTACAAGGAACGTGAGGCTGCAGGAAAGAAGCGACCTCCCCAGTAAGCATGAAGTCCATTTTGTTTACTGAATCTTGGCTTGGTATATTAGCTTTTCTGTAAGATGGAGTGGTCATCAATTTTCCATTAGTGCACAGATGGTGAAAGTGCTTGTCTGAGAGTGCAAGACAAGCTCCTCTGCGTTCAGCAGAATAAAATCCTGCTAAACCTAGAGAAAAATCGTTCTGATTCTAAGAAGCTTTTTACAGGCTTGCAGGTTACAGGCATATTTTCTTTTCAGTAATCAAGAAAAACCTAAGACAATGTTATAAAATGATGTACACCTACCTCTTGTCTGAAAGGATGCTGAAAGAGCGCTGTTCTGGTCCCTTTTTTTAATGCAGCCTGTGGCACAGCCAAGATGGAGCTTTCCTACCATTGGCCAGAGCATGATGCTGCTGACAACTTCCTTTATGCTCATTTGCATCAAGCCCTCAACCCCAGGAGTAAATCATTCATAAATTTGACTCTTGGTGTCTTGGATAAGAAGCAAACCCCTTCCCGCTTTCGTTTTTGGGGATGCTTTTTTTGTGTGTGATGACCCTTTAAGCGGAGAGATGCTCTGGGGGTGCTGTGGCGGTTGTGACCCCCCTTTGCTTTGTGCTGGAAAGCAGCTGGTGGAACCGTGACGTTTGAAGTGTTAATATCTGCAGATTCCCAGCTTTGCCATGTGGTTAGATTTACTTGTCATGAACTGCAGCAGGCTGTAGCCAGGCAGATTAAACAAGATAATCTTCTTGATTCAATTGACAGAACAAATACGCGATAAGGCGTCTTAACTATTTGTTGTACCTCTGAATTTATTTTAGTCACTTTAGACCTCTCGTTATGCGTGTGATTTTTTATTTATAAAGTGTCCTGCATAGATGTTAATTTTTAATGATAAAAGGGGACCCTATGGAGGAAAATCCCTATAGGCTGTATTTTTAGAGGGAGATAGCTTTTGTTTTTCTCCTTTTTTCCTTCTTAATTTAGTAACCAGAATAAAATGTTCGTCTGTAGCTGGAGTTTATACTGGTTCTTCTATGTTAATTTTAGAATTGTTGTGCTATGCAAAGCTTCTAATACAATGTCATGTAACAGCTTCACAATTACCAGTTGCCAGGTTTTAGATCTGACGTTTGTTCCTTTGGCAATATAGTTCTTATTATACTAGCATCATTTTCCATGAAGTCTTCCCAAAAATTATCAAAAGTGGATTTGTTTGAAATTCTGCTACATCCAAAATTCCTGCTTGGTAGTTGCCTTTTATAGTGACTTAGAGATCAGTTTAGAAATAGGTTGGGATGCAGTGGGACAGGCATGAAAACAATTCAGCTAAAGCATAGTTACTTCGGAAACTTAATTTGGAGTTTCCTGTGAAGAGTTTTAAACGTGCTAAAGAAATAAATTTAAACATGCTTTCTCTAAGTCTGCTGCTTACTCAGTGAAAGCAATGGGTCGTTGTCAAACATCTTAGGTGCATTTTTTAGAATCCCATGAGGGTTTTTTTTTCTTTTATTCTTTCTTTTTTCACCACTGCAGACCCTTGAGCCCTTCTACTCCTTTTTATCGCCACTGTCATCCATATCCTCCAGCCCAGCCCAGCAAGGGCTTTGCTTAGCCTCTCTGCTGAGGACCCACTTCAGCCTGTCTCTTGCTTAATGCACTGACTTTAATTGTTCTTTTCTTTCCCATGACTGATTTTTCCACAGAAGTAATAGGGACTTGGTATCTCTGAGATACCTACTGTCTTGTTAAATGCGGTTAGAAATCACCAGTGGATTAAAAAATTCCTGTGGTGACAAAGAGGAAATGTTCTTTTTCTGGAATAGCTGAAATTCTGAAAAGCTGTTACCATTAAGTTGGAGCAATGTTATGTTGGTAATGGGCCTGTGGTTTTTGATAGTGGTTTGTGGATACTTGTGTTTAATGCACTGTGGTATAAAATTAATAACAGTCATTAGCAACCTTGCAAGAATTTTTGGAACAAGCTTTGCACAGTAGCAAACCTCATGATACGTTAAGATGGAGCTAGACTTGCCGACAGAGAGGATTCTGAGCTGTTCCAGTAGTGCAACACACCAAGTTGAATTGCTTTGAATTTATGGGGTTTTTTTAATAAATTCCTAAGAAAGCCCAGTCTTCCTTTGCATGGTGTGTAACTGTTGAATACCTTTTCAGAGTCAGTGAAACCTTCTGCTTCCTTTCTGCAGGAAGCTATTGGTGGAGCTAATCATTAGGCAAAAACCGCAGTGCGTTATTTCAGCATGAATTAATGTAACATGAATGATTATAATATGTTACGGCACAGAATTAAACATGTTCTCTTATGGTAGCAATGCTGCAGTCGCTCACTGTTTTCTTAGAGGCCAAGTACCAGTAGCTTGGTATTTATGGAGCTCTGTCCAGAAGTGTTCCAGAGCCGAGTGTGTCGACAGGTAACTCTGGGCCTGGATCACTTGTGTGTGCTAGCACAGAGTCCTCCAATGGTGACACCCGTTTCTGTTCAGGGTTGTAATTCTGAAAGCCTATGGAAGCAGAGAGAGAAAGAGATGATGAAGTGCTGAGCCAACAGGCTGGTGTTGAGAGCATCATTTAATTGTTTGTTTTCTCCTTTTGTAGATCACAGCAATGGATCGTTTAGCTTGAAAGCCCTTTCAGGAGGTTCTGGCTACAAGTTTGGTGTCCTTGCTAAAATAGTGAATTATATGAAGGTACAGTGTTTTAGAGCAAAATTATAAGGTTTTTAAATACTTCAATGGTTTATTCTCCTGTGGTAGTTGGAAGATGCCAAATATTTCAAACTCTAAGGTTCTTATACTGCAAGGGTGAGAATTTCAAGCAACTGCTTGTTAAATTCAAAATGCTGTCAGTAAACAAAATGGTCAGCGTATTGTTCCATTACTGAAGTCCTAATTATTCCAAGTCACTTTAAACCAAGATAATGGTTTTTATTTGCAGTAGAAATACGAGCTGTAATATGCTGTCAGCTGTTAGGATTAATGAGCTATTTGTCAAAATAACGTGTAAATTGGTGCTTGACAGATGACTTTGTCATCAATCTCAGCTGGTATTAATTTTTTTTCCTCATATCCTCAAAAACCTTAAATTGAAACTCATATTCTATGTGTAATGTCTCTGTCTTGGTTTTGAGAAAGTTATTTTGTCATCACATTATGCAAATTTTAGTTACTTTATGATAATTGAATTGCTGAATAAAATAAGTACAGAACTTTAATAGGTACCATTTACTTTACTGTTCCAGACTCGGCATCAGCGTGGTGATACACATCCATTAACCCTAGAAGAGATTTTGGATGAAACACAACATTTAGATATTGGACTCAAACAGAAACAATGGTTAATGAGCGAGGTAAAGAAAACATATGTTTAGATTTTCATTAGACGTAAAGGATTATGATAAACCTTAGTTATGTATGTTTGTTTAATTGCAAGCTCTAAAATATATAATACCCCCCTTTAAGAAACTGCATTTATCCACGTCTGTCTGTCTGTCTGTCTTGTACCTCCTGCTGATGAGGTTACTGTGAAATGAAAGCTATTCTGACATATTTAAGGAACTGTTAGAATCGTTAATCAGAGGGTGTATTTTATGTCAAGGAAATTTATTCATTACAAGTTTTGTTAAGGAATTTATTTTTTAAAAAAATTAAAGCAGAGCTCTTCTGATGTTGAGGATGTTAAATGAACTAAACTAAAGGAGTATGGCACAAAATTCACAGGCTTACAGTTCTTTGTTATTTACTGAAATTAAGAATTCTGATGGGATATTTATGTCTGAAATTGTGGGGTGATAGATTTGCAAATACCACTGCTGGAGCTCATTAGTCTCACTCTAGATGCTAGGTTTCATTCTTACAGACTCACTGTAACTTGCCACCATGTTCATCTTCATGCTTAATTGAGCTGAATGTCTTCATGGAATTTCAAGACTAATAAATTAGCAAAATAACATATTCAGTATTTATACTTGATTGACATACCTGCTTTTGCTGAGATAATATTTAAAATCCTAGCAATAGACTAGTAAAGGCTGTTGAGACATGGGGAAAAAAAAGTCTCTGCCGAGTAAAATTAGGAATGTTTTAAATAATACAGACTGTGGCATTGCTTTACTACCAGTACTAATATTCTGGGGTACAGAAACCTCCAATCTGGCAGTGTTGGTTGTGATGAACCAGAATGTCAAGATGGAATGAAAAAGCTTCCGCGAAGAAGTGTATATAAAATTATCACTGAATTGTTACTGGATGAGAAAAAGTGAACAAATACCCTGCAGCACCAGCGTTAGTTTCCTTCTGTGTTACAGGTGGCTTCTCCCTCCTTTCTTGGGGCTGTGTCTCTTCTCTTTCTCCTTTCAGGGTCAGGCTGGCATCTGCAGCAGAAACTAAGTAGAGTTGCCCTCTGTTACAGGTGAACTTCCATTGTGGTACTGGCTGCACAGCAAAACTGATTCAGAGTATATCTTAAATCATTACAGTTCTCCATGAACTTCTGGTCAGCTTCACCCTGAAGCTGGCATCATATGTAAAAGCCTGCTGTGCAGGAGGTCTGCTCTTAATTTCTTCTACAGCTGCTGGTGCCAGTTGAGAGCAACTGGGGAAGGCTGACCCCTGTTTTGTTCATCCCAGGTTAATGCCTTCCACATCCATAACATCTGTATGACCCAAGCTTGATGTGCTGAATTGTGCATTTACACTTTGTATTCAGCCAAAACACACTTTTCTGTGTTCCCTCTTCTTTTTATGTTCACTCCTTTCTCAAAAAGGAACGCGTGCAGCTTTCTGTGGAAAGAGGCTTCATGGACCTTCGAGCCCAAAGGCCTTAACTGAATGATGTTAAGCTGCCTTTGGTGCTCTGCTGTGGCAAATTATGCCTGGGCTGGTGGATCTAGGATCCAGGGATTTGAAATCCATTTAAAACTCAAACCTTCAAACTGGCAGCTGTAACGAGTGACTGATGTGCTCTAGCTGCTCAAAAGCATGCTAGAAAAAAAATTACTAACATGTGTTTTTTCAAGGTTTAAAATTTATGTCCCAATTACAGGCTCTAGTCAACAATCCGAAAATAGAAGTTGTAGATGGAAAGTATGCTTTCAAACCCAAGTACAACTTGAAAGATAAAAAGGCTCTGCTCAGGCTCTTGGACAAGCATGACCAGCGAGGTCTGGGAGGAATCCTTTTAGAAGACATTGAGGAAGGGCTGCCCAATGCACAGAAAGCTATAAAGGTGAGTAGCACGTGTCTGTGCTTCAGCAAACACCCTCCAGTTAGCTCCTCAAAGGGGGAGGTAAAGGCTGAGAGAATTTTCTCATGGATTGTTTCTGTTCTTTTGATAACTCGGAAGATCTAATGCCGTAGCTTTTTCTGTATTTCATCCTTTAATTTTGGATTTGGCCTGATGTCTTGGCACAGCTGTCAAAGTTCTTTCTTACAAAAGGCTCTTGCTCTCCTGCATTCCAACTGTAGGCATTTAGTTTTGCTTTTGTACCTTGATCTCAGTCCTCCGTGTCTTATCTTTGATTCATTAGTGTACTTATCATCAGCATCCATTTGGATGCTTTTCCTTGGCAGTGGCTTTCCTGCTTCTCTAATTTGTTGTGCTTTTTGTGGCAAAGGGTCTATGCCTTTTGTTCAAGTTGGAATCCTTATTCTTCAAAACAAAGTGGTTTTGAGTTGTTCTTTTGCATTTGTTTTCGAGGCTTTAGGGGACCAGATCATCTTTGTTAATCGCCCTGATAAGAAGAAAATTCTTTTCTACAATGACAAGAGCTGTCAGTTTACTGTGGATGAAGGTAGGTATTTGTTTACATATGTTTCGATGATAGTTGATTTGAATTCATCTTAAGCACCTATATGTATAAGCAGCCTTCAGGTAGAGCAGTCTTGTAAACTGATAATGAAATACTAGCTTTTTAGGTTTTTTCCAGTTGATTAATCATGTGCCTTTTGTTGGTGAACATGGTGAGAAGCCACAAATGGAAGAGAAGGAGGAAGCAAACATGGAGGAGATGCGAGCAAAAGTCCTGAGAAGGGGTAGTTTACAACAGGGAGGGAAGTGCAGATGTGGGGGAGCGCTGCTGCCTACAGCTGCAGTGGATTTGGGACTTCAGAAATTCAGCACGTGTGTTCTGTCTAACAAATAGTGGTAAAATCCTCGTGTGCAATGTGCCTGTTATGCACAGAAGTTAATTACACAAGTCAGGGTCTATTCCAATAATGACATTTATGCCAATATCAGATGCCTCTGAGTATGGGAAGGAGACAATCTGTGTCAAAAGACCTTATTTTAAATGATTTGGCGACACTTAATGCTTTCTGTTGTTAACATGCTGTTTGTGTAATATGCCACATAAAGCTGACTTATTGTGTAATGGCACATTGTGGTAAACAGAAAGGAAGAGTTTTGATAGAAGCTTGAAGTGCTCTACTTAAGCACCCTAGGACAGAGCTTAAAGCTCTTCTTTTCTTTGACTGCTCAGAGAGACTCTTTATTTTCAATAGAATTAAGCAACTGGAAATACGTATTATTAACTTATTTGTTAAATACCACACTTGTATTCTCGGTAATAATAGCTTTCTTCCACAAAGATAATTAAGTAGATGTGACATCTACAGCGTTTCAAAACATTGAAGTGAATCTCTTTTTAATCCTTAATTTCTGTCTCTTCTTGATAGTGGCAGTCAGAATTATGTGTGAAATGCAGAGTTACAAGCTTTTCCTCTGCATTCGCTGGGAATGTCTAACCTTCCAAATGCCTGTGGGTTTACCATTAACACTATCATCCAGTTCAGATAGTGTCTCTTCAGTCTATCAGCCCGCAGCTTTTAGGGATCTCTAGGCACGGAAAACATTTGGAATTCAGTGCTGTTGCAGAAACTGTTCAGTCAAAATTTTTCAGGTTTTAGCAGATACTGGTTGTATTGCAGTTGCAATTGCTACTTGTTTCTTCTTGTGCATTTTTTTTCCAGATAACTGGTGCCCAACCATCCTAAAAAAAGTAATCAGAGGGAATTCTCTGCCCTGTTGCTCTTAGTTTGTAATAACTCCAGGATTAACTGTGAAATTTAATAAAAGAGCCTATTTTATTAAGACAGCAAGAGACATCTGCCAACTCTTCATCAGGTAGCCAGTGTAAATCCAAGGCTGTTCATATCAAATACATTATATTTTAGTACAGCCAGCACTGATCTGTGTTTAGGAGCAGGCAAAGCAGGCTGTTGCTATGAAAGGGGGGGAGAAGGTTTTAAAGAAAAGACCAAAAAGAATACCCTCTAAACTCCCTTGAAACAAAACGTGTAAGCCATTTGGCTCAGTCTCCCAGTGGAGGAGGGCATTTAAGCCTGCAGTGTCTGTAATGAAGCACCGTTCGTGTGCAGTGTTTGTAGTTCAAGAAGGCTTTGCTTTCTTTCATCCGCAGGTGGCAGCATGTTCCCATCTGATCAGAAAGTGATTGTGTTTTTGTTCTGTTCCTGCTGGTTTTGTTTTTTCTTTTCATGTTGATGATGATGCTTTGTTCTGAGAGGGGGCAAGAATACTTTCTCTTTTGTGAATATGCCACAACTCTCAAGACACCCCTGGGTGGGTTCGCTTACTTACTGCAGCTGGAACAGGTTCTTTTTCCAACCATGTTGACTTGTTATGAAGAAAACCCATCCTTCCTGAGCAGTTTTGCTTTACAGTTCTTTCCGGAGCACCAGAAGCATGTCTCTTAGGCAGTCATTGGCAGAATTGTCTGCCTACAGGATGAATTATGACATGTTTCTGCGTTAGCGGTGCTATTTCAGCTCATTATCTCCAGCAACATTACGACGAAGTTTTTAGAAGACTGCAGAATAAGCCTTGAAGTGTTGTCAGACTCTTTGATCTCGCAGCTGATGACAGTTCAAAATATGTTTCTAGTTTAATGTTTATCCTTAGAAATAAAGGCTCTGCACTCCTCAGTGCATGATTCCTCCATATGACACTCTCCAGTTTCAAACATATGTTGGCTGGGATTAATATCCTCTAAAAGTTAGGCGCCCTCTCCCGTCGCTGTCTGAGCTCCATCAGTAGTCAGCAGAGGAAAAGGGGAGCTGCCGGGGCAGTCTGAAGCTTGCCGAGTCTAAAGTAGTGGGAGGAACTGCTTTCTGGCAGTGCCTGCCTCTGCCCTAGCTGCAGTTGTTTTGATGGCTGAACGAGCTTTTGAAAACAAGTCCGGATGTACTGCAGCAGTGGTGCGGTACTTATCCTATATATCGTCATCTCAAGGGTACTGGAGAAGGGTTTTGCAGTAAGGAACGGCTTTTGTTCTTCCTTTTATGTGATTAGCCAAGGAAGGTTCAGATTGCATGTGTTCCTTCTTGACTTCCTGGCTAATTAATCTTCTGTCAGTGGTGTGTAGCTGAAAGCATTTATAAAAACTGGGCTAGATTTCAGGTGCTTCAGCCAAGGAAGGCGCTGCCTCTTTGTGCTGGGGCTGAGCACTTTGCGTGTGACCCAAGCTTTCGCCTCCATGGCCGTCTGAATGCTGAAAGGCCAGTCTGATTGCTTAACTGTTAGAGATGGTATCTTCTACATCTGAATGCAATATCACAAGTATTTTAATGCCTACAAATTTGGATACTTTATTATACATGGATTTAATATTCTTCCTAGCACCTTTGAAGAAATTTGAACAGTATAAAGATTGCTTGGGATCAGTGGTGACATGTGACTCTGGATTTGGATTCCAAGATGGTCCAGAGGCGGCAGAGTCTTAATATCAAGCACTGTTCCTTCTGGTATCAGTCTAACACTGTGCTCCCTAGGACTGTTAGACTCCATCTTCCCCGCTACTGAGAGTCGTTTCTTCCCTCCTCCCTGTTATTGTCTGTTCTTGTCCTGTGCTCAGGGTTTGGCTCAGCTCAGTGAAGATTTTTAAGCGGTTTTTAATCTCTGGCAGATTTTATTACCAGCGTGATGTAGCAGTTTATCTCCAGAAGCCATCTCAACCTTTTTGCAAGAGTAGGTGAGGGAGGCAGAAGTGCAGGATAAGCTGCACTAGAAGTCACTGTGCGGCCGTTTACCCATGACTTTCACCACATGTAAGCATTTATAGAAAGGGAGAATGTTAGAGTATAACCACTCAGGGAATGTCAGGGCAAATTGTCCTCGTATATGAGTAACCCGATGATGCAGTGAAGTTGAGGTAACTGCACATCCTTACCCCTTGGGTATTTCAGAGAGAGAAGATGTTTGCAAAGTCTTTGTTGTGCTGCCCTCTGCTTTGCTGCGTGTTGGTTACTGCTGATCAAAGTGCATTGTTTTAAGTCTGTGCATGCAAACATCATCATGCTGGAGATGTTGACAGACATCTAAACTGGCCTTTCAACCAGCTCATGGTCTCATTCCTTCCTCTCATTACTTGAAAGACCAGAAGCTCTCTATCTGGAGGGAGTGAGGGAGCAGCCTGTGAGCAGTGTTGATTCTATCAGGCTTCTGAGTTAAATTATTTTAGTGATCAAATGGCAAGATGCTGCATATAGGATTTGGTCATAGTCCAGGCGAGACACACAACACCTGCCTCAGGTACTGAGATCACAACTTTCTGCCTCTTCTGGGGAAGATATGCATTGGCATCAGGACTTAAAAGCTCAGCTGAAAATACATGTGTCTCCTTGAGGGTTCAGTGCTCCTGTATCGCTTTGACCAGAAACTCTTTGTAAATTTCTCCCCAGGGGATTTTTTCTGGACTCTGTCTTGTCATAACAACCTAAGCAGTAGGAGAAATTGTCAGTCTGTCTGAACACAGCCTGCTACAGTCAGGTGAACCCTTACTGTCTTGACTGCAGGGCAGGTTTTTTTCCTTCCATAGCTATTATATGCTTGTTCTGGCTGATCCATCAAATAGTTTAGTGGCTCTGATAGAAGAATCTCTCACCTTCACTGTGCTCTGATGCTGTAAAGATCACCTAGCAGTTGACAGGACATGGAAAAGGAAAATTGGATGTGCTCTGTAATCCTAATAGCGTGCACTGCAGAAATGTGTGCATCTGAACCTGTTCTCCATGCCTGGCTGAAGCAGGCCAGCATGTTGGCATGCTTTCTGCTCCAACAGTCCCCTTCCCACTCCTTACACCAGCACTGAACCTCTTGTGCCCCGTCCTCAGAGAAAACAAAGACATTGTAAAACAAATGGATCTGGTATATTGAAACTCTCTAGGAACTGCTGTTGTCTGTTTTTCAGACACATTGGCTCATCACAACGTTTTTCTTTCTGTCTTCTCCCCTCCCCAGAGACAGGCCAGCCCTCTGCATCCTCCTGCCTGGCCAACCATAAGTGCGGACACTGCTCCGGGGGTAGTGGAGGACAGTAATCGGGTCATTGCCTGCCATTTCCTCCTCCCTTCTCCCTGACCCCTCTCATGAGCTATGGCTTTTATAGAAGTGGTGATTCCTTTTGCTTGGAGCCATGCTGCAAAGGCCAGGGAGAGAGTATTTCTTCAAAGAAGTTGAAGAAATCTCTTACCATCCTGGGTCAAGGGTATGAATTTTGAGGTGCGGAAATACCGCAGCCGCAAACACGGAGGGTTGTTTCTTGAGAGCTGCAGTTACTGCCAGCTTCTCCTATAGGTTCTCATATTTCAGAGAGGATGTCGCAATAATTCAGGTAGCATATTCCCAAGGTCTAAGCTTTCACTAGCTGATAGGGGCATAGTCCTTGGAAACTTCTGAATAAATCTGACAGGTTGTGTGGAAATGGTTCAGTGCCAGCCAGCCAGCAGCTCTTTTTACTCAGTTCCTGCGTTTAGCTTGGTGTCTGGTGTTACACCAAATCAGTTTTGTGATGAGATGATAGATATATCTCCTCTTCCCTTTAGATGGCACCCTAAGTGCAAACGGCTAGTATGCACAGCTGTCTGAAGGGTGGCAACTCTGTATGCTTCACCTGAACCAGTCCTTTAACACAGAGTATCTTGGGGGAGACAGGGACTGTGTTGTTGTGACTCTCCCCTTTCACAGGCCATGAGGCATTTTAATGCCCTGCGTGGAGCTTCAGCATGGGAAGAAGATTCTTTTGCAGTTACGTAGCGCTGAGAGCAGCCTGATTTATGAAGAAACTTTTAAATGGAGTTGCTGAATACTGTGTAGTGACTCTGGTGGGGCCAATTAGTGGGTTTTATTATCTTTATATAAAGTCCATTTTAGCATTGTGGTTTGGATTCTTGGTAACTGTTATATTCATATTTCTCACCCAAGCTGAAAAGGTGAATGCGAAGCCATAATGATGGTATAACCACTGCATCACAAGAAATGCAAAACGCTGTGGTTAGATATTAACTGTGACTGCACTTCTGTGCATGTTGATCCTTGAAGAGCTGACTATTTATTTTCTAGTGTTTAATTTTTCACTTCTGTTCCCCAGAAGAATGTAGACCAGTTTAACCTTAAGAACCTTAAGTGCCTATCTATTTTTTTTCTTTTTTTTTTGCACCACAGCATATTTGTCCATATATTGTGAACTCTGATAAGGAGACACATCATCTGTGTTTGTAGCAGAACATTATAAATAAAAGGACATGTGAAAGTTCAGAGTTATCAAGTCTCTTATCAGCTACTGCCTCGTGTACACGTACCTGTCACACATCTTGGGAGGACTGACCTGCAGCTCTTCAGCTCCCACAGGACTTGTCTGTGCGGAGCCAAAGGCAGTATAGCCCAACACAACATTAAAGTATCTCTGACTGGGATCTATTAATAGTCATGCATTTATGTGCAGCCCTGTCATTTCACGTGTGAACTGTGGAAACACATGATTTGAAATGCAGTTACTCATGAGGTGCGATACTGCATTTGCACGCCCGTCATCTGATTGATCTTACCAAGCACCAGCAGGTCTTGGTGTCCAGCTGAATCCAGCTTGTGTGTTGAGGACCCGGAGGGGACATGATCAGAAAGGAAATAGCTTGAAAGAATATGTTCTGCTCGGTCCAGAGGATGCAATAGGACCCTTGCAGAGGCTTCCGCTGTTAAGATTTAATCTGAGGGCTCATCACTGAGAGATCTGTCTCTTACATGTTCAGCTTTGATCATAACACAACCTTCTCCACCTGCCGCAACAGGATTAGGTGAGAGATGATGTGTGATAACAGGCACCGCAAGCTATGCCAAAAGCCAGGAATTGCACTCAAAATGTATGAGCAGCCAGAGAATGTCTTGACTACGGTGTTAGTCCTTGCATTAAGTTATCTGAAAACTGCAGTCTCGGTGATCCCGCTGTGCTGTATAGTCTGTATGAGAAACAGGCTGAGTGCTATCTCCATGTGACCAAAAGTGGTGTTATGACAGGATTCAGTTCTCTTCAAAAACACTGCATTTCCAAAAATGAACATTGTTGTTCTTCAGCGGTGAAATTCCTTTCTTTTGTTTCCTGGAAAGCTTGAGCAGCCCCTTGTTGTTGGCAGTGGGAAGAAAAGAAAGACCTGAGACTTAAAGCCTGTGCTTTCACAGAAAAACAAGATGCATGAGGAAGGGAATGTGTCCAAGTGCAGGAACCAAGTGTGTTACGCACACATTTTGTGCAGTGCCGTTTTGTTGCAGTGTGCACAGAGCCAGTGTATCTGTGGCAGACCGTCACTGGAGCATTCCTTTGCCTGCTGCACAGGACAGCTTCTTAAGCATGCAGAAGTGGTGGTTGTTTTGACAACTGTATACTAAATTTATCTGGAAATAAAGGGAAAAATTTAGTCTTGCGTTGCTATGTGTGCCTCGTGTTTTATTTATAGTTCGTTAGCCAAACCTGCTGACAGGATATATCTAACTTACTGCCTGGGGAATGAAGGGAGGTAAGATTGTACCAGCCACTGCCTGGAGAAGGCATTCCAGAGGCTCTGTGAAACTTTACATGAGGCAGAAAGTGTGCAGGCAGATGGCAGCTGCTCTAATTAAGACTTACTGTCTCGTCTTTTTTTCCTGCTGCTGTGGCTTTTAAGGTATCTCTCGGCTTTTTAACACCAGAGGAATTTTAGTAATTTATTATGTGTACAGTACGGTGTGTATTATATTACAGTGATAAACGAGCTTTAGCCCACTGAAGTCAATGTCTTGAATCTTCGGTAAATTGGACTATGAGGTGACAAGTCTCCCAAGACAATGGCAGCTGAAGATGTGTAAATGAAGTTGCCATTTATGGTTAGTTATTACCCTTCACCGAGATCTTTTGAACTGAGGTTTATAAAGCACCTCGACAGTCTACAGGGCTGTAGAGATGCTGGGCAAAAAGAGAGAATCTGTAGCAAATCAACATTAAAAGCACACGTTGCCTGTGGGCACTCCTGATGCAACAGTGCAGTTAGCACAGATGAGAATCAGCTCCTCTTTTTCCATTAAGTGTTGGGGGTGTTTTGTTGTTGTTTTGTTGGTTGGATGGTTGGTTTGTTTTGGTGTTTTTTTTCGGAAGGGCAAGCAGCATTTGGAGTGGGTAAAGGCTGTGCTAATTGGGTGCCTGCTGGCCGTGACCGCTGCGTGTGTACAGTCCAGCCTGACATGCCAGCACACTTCAGCGTTGGCAATCAATCTGTTTCTTTGCCTTCGTGCAGGGGCTTTGCCCAGGGTTTGTTCGTTGGGATATAAACCGAGGGCTTGTTTGATGTTTCAGAATTTCAGAAGCTGTGGAGGAGCATTCCCGTGGATTCTATGGATGAGGAGAAAATCGAAGAGTATCTGAAACGACAGGGTATTTCTTCCATGCAAGAAACTGGACCAAAGAAAATAGTAAGCGATACAAATTACAGATCTTTGTAGGAGATTCCCCCTAACTGACCCCACAGTGTTAATTCCAAAACATGTTGGTGAGCCGATGCACAGCTGCTTTGTGTAGCTCGGGGAAGTGTGACCAATTTTAAGAAGTTGCAAAAAACTAATGCTGTAGCCAGCAGTCAGTGTTTTTGTAACTTGTTTGAGCCAGTGTAATCCAGGCAGCATCAAGGAGGGGGCAAATGCCAGAAATCCCTGTGAGCTCCAACGTGGAAGCTTCTGCCTGGAGCAGTACAATACATTAGAAGAACAGTTACTTTTCTGGGAGAAGGGTGGGGTTTTTTTTAACTACTTCTTTTCTGCTAAACAGCTTTTAAATCCCAATGGGAACTGTGTAATGTGCAATATACTCATGTTTTACTGGGAGGTCAGTGTGGCTACAAGCTCACCAGAAATGCTTTCTTTCTGGCTTCAATGAATTAATGTTTTTGTGCATTTAATTGTATGTGATATATCACATCTTGTCTCTTCTGCACTTGGCTTCAAACTGTCCTTTCATGAGAGCTTTTCCACACAGGACTTGTTCCTGGTTTCTGCTAGTCACTGCACTAGATGCTTTAATGCCTGTTCTCATGTAGGCACTCCTCATGGATTTCCTATGTGCCTGATGCATCTTTGAGCATGTAATTGTGGATGGAATTATGGGGCGTGTACATGCTTTCGTAACTGCAAGTGAGTGTTTGAAAACTTCACTTAAAAACACCATCTTTATCCTGCATGTGGGTTATGGAGACTGCTCTATTCCCATGGTCATCTCTCTGCCTGGATTTGAATTGAATGCTGTTACTTCTTGAAAAAACAAGCAAGCACCTTACCTGCCTGTCCAATCTTGGTTCAAGCAGAGCTCTTCTTCGCAGAAGGGATGACTAGCACACCGTCACACCATCAGGTCAGATATCACAGCTGGAGGGCAGATCTTCTGACTGCTGTTTATTTCTTCTTGTAGGCTCCTATTCAGAGGAGGAAGAAACCCGCTTCTCAGAAGAAACGTCGATTTAAGACTCACAATGACCACTTGGCTGGAGTATTAAAAGATTACTCTGATGTCGTTCCTGGCAAACAGTGATCAGTTGAATTCTGGAGCAAACATGCGTTTTTAATACAGGCTTTTTGCCACTCAGGCTCAGTGTCTTCTTGCAGAAAGACTGTCTGTATATAGTAATGTGATGTGTTCCCCCTATCCCAGCAACTGCCGAGATGAAACAGGTCAGTTTAAGAGCAAGTATGAACTACTAAATTTAGTGTTTAATTTAATTAGCTAATGGGAAGTGTGTCTTTAAGTATGAGGTTCTCACTAGTTGCCTCTTGGCATAGAGAGATAACGGTGCTCAGCATGTAATGCAGGAGTTCCTGTTCAGTGCTTAACTCTGCTTTTACATTGCTTAATGGGTATTTACCTGGAATTACTTACAAGGGGCTTTCTAGTAGAATTGAAGACAGCATTTGTTTTACGGATTTCGGGAAAACCTTTTCCTAGAATCACTGCAGGCAAGTTTCTTTCACGGTCAAATACACCCACAGTTTGTATGCTTCTTCTGTGCCATGGGACACTGAACGTCGGTGGTATTTGAGGCTCAAACTCAGAACAAAACCCTCTCCCGAACACCCACAGGCTGCAGGATGGCAGTGCAGCTGTAGCTTCCTGATGCTAATCAGAAGTTGCCCTCGGCGATTTCTCATCACTGTAGTGGATGCACGTGTGTTGCACAGTTCTGCTCTATGAACAGGAGGGAAATAAAATGAGAGTGTAATACTGAAACTTTTCTTCTTTTTTTTTTTAATAATAAACTTACAGTGCTGGTTACCGGTGTTGCTTCCTTAAAGAATGAGAGAATCAACGTCTTTTGTGTTTGTTGCGTTTTCCTTTTCAAGAAATCTTGGCTATATTTTTGTCTTCTCAATGACTTATTGTTCTGTGCTAACACTGTCATCTTTTTATCATGCTTGGTTGGGAAGGGGGAAAGAACCACCTTAAATGAAAGCTCCCTGTGGATGCCTGATGTTCTGTGCAGTACAGACTAGTGTGGAATGCGGCCAAATTACATCCTCTTGATAACTTATTTTTATGTACTGAACCGGAGTCAATCAATGCTGATACTGTTTTCATGGCACTGTGGGAGAGGAGCTGTTTCTGTGCTCTTCTAGGGTTAGGATCAAAGATAAAGTGAGTGGCTGCGATATCCCGCTGACAGCAGATTGCTGCTGCGTGCACGTGGGCTGTTGTCTTGATGTATCAGGGGTTGAAGCAGAGGCTGCTGGATCTGGACACATGAACAAATGAAGAATAAGGCTTTGTTGCTGTCGCACTGAACAACTTACGTCTGCTTGGGGAAGCGCAGGAGGAGAAATTTACCTGTGTTAAGTGTAGCATTTATCCTTCTGATTTTAAAGACTGCTCTTTGGAGAAACAGACAATACTTACAGCGTTGCACGGCAGCCCTGTGTAGAGTTGCTAAATGCAGGTAGGACGTTTCTTCTTTTTTTTTTTTATTTTTTTTCATGCTTTTAAAAAAACCCAAAACTGTATACGCATACATAAAAGCGTGCTGCTCCAGCTGGTTTTGAAACAATTTTCTTTCCTATATTTTCCAGGTCAGCACAAGCAATTCCTCTTGGAGCCTTTTCGTTTTCCGTTACAGCTCTGTCTTAAAGCACCTGCGGTACACTTGCAAAGCTGGTCACTGCTCTTCTGTTATCTTCACTAAAAAAAAAAAAAAAAAGAAAAGTAAAAGGCTCCCTTCTGTCTCCTGCATTTTTGAGCAGTGATTCTTTTTGGTGGTGGTGCTCAGCCAAAACTTTGAGTTGCCTGTGATACCTTTGGGGTATTTTATGGGGTAACTTCCTAGTCATCTAACATAGCATTGCCCTTTCTCTGTGAACCAAAGCTTGCAAAGCACACTGTGTGGTAGGCTACCTGCTTTGTTTCTCTGCTCAAGTGATTAAGATAATAGAGGAGTCTGAAGAAAATGCCTCCAGCCACTTTCAAAGATTAGAAATATGTTAGGTCAAAAAACAGGAGAGACAGAGAGGAAAATTGACTACCAGCTCTGTGTGCTGTGCTGGTATTGTCAGGCTCCAGTGTTCAAAGGAACAAAATGATCCAGTTGGTATCCATTTGGAAAGATGGGATTAGATGCTTTCTCTCACTGGAGGAAGTCTCTGCTGTATTAGCAGAGTGGGCATAATAAGTTTTGCAGCTTGTTAGGGTACAGTCTCAAAAACAGCTGAAGGGAGGCTCACACTGGCCCTTTAGAAGTGGTGTGGAATATATACAAGCAGTCATGAAGGAAACAAAGTTCAGAAAATAAGCATGAGCTCCTCTCTTTTGTGTGGGTTTCGAAAGCTGGGGTTTGCTTCTATTGAAAATTTTCCCAGCGGTCCTTATGGGTTTTGTTAAGACCTCTTATAAAATCAAATGGTGCAACTTGAAAATTCTCAGACTGTATCAAGGGGAGTCTCCTTGCTGAAAGCATTTTAATGCTGCTCCAGTCCCCTTCAGTCTCTTCACAGCGTAATGTCCAAATCAGGCTTTCTGCTGAAGTTCAGTGTAGGAATTCACAGCTGTTAAAAACTTAAACTTACTTCATCTTCCTCCAGGGTGTTCTCATGTATTCTGTGTCTGGCAAGATGGTTCTCCTGGTGGCCAAAACCATCATGCCCTCAGCTTGCTTTCTTTGGCAAAATTCTTCCATCGGTCTGGTGGTGCAAAGGACTGGTGAGAAGCATCATGCTGTCTCCTGGGGGCCGTATACCTATGACTCCATTTTTCTCTTCCTTCCCCGGAAGCATCTGCTGCTAACCAGGAAGATAAGGGGACTCAGGCTGCCCTTGACAAAAATAGAACATAGAAGAGAATGTTTCTCTTGGAAGAGACCTACAGTGATCATCTCATCCATGGCAGGCACCTTCGTCTCGTGCATTTCAGGAAGGCTCTTCAGCAAACCCATCTCGGTGTGGTCTTTGCCTGTCCCTGCCAAGTGAGTAATTGCCTCTTCCACTCTCCTGAGGCTTGTCAAGTCATGCATGGCCTGTCCAGCAAGGATGTTGTTCCCTCAGCTCCAGGATTCAGTATATTAGTCCTGGTAGAGCTGTCATTTGAGCCTTTCTACCTCCATAGGGTGGTGGAGGAATGCAGGCACTGGTGAGCAGTTCTTCTGATGCAGCATCCTTCTCTTCTTTCCCTGCCATATCAGCCAGGAGCAGAGAGGCCTTTAGCTGGCACCCCCTGTGATGCTGATGGACATGCGGACAAGGCCTTGGGAAAAGGACACTCTTTCTCAATGATGGGAGCTCTCCAAGATACATCTTGACTGCATCATCCTTTCGCTTGCCCGATTGCATCTTGAGCCTGGGGCTGTCAGGACGGTATCTGCATCAGTCACTGGAGCTTTTCCCAAGAGACCACAGACCTCTTTTGCAGACCTGTTCTGAGGTCTGCAAGCAACCAGAGACGTGTACTCAGTCCTCTTGCTTACTCCTCGATACTATGATATTACACCAGTTCATCTTGTTGTGGGGGAGTTCTGCTGATTCCCCTGTGATGAAACTAGAGGAGGAGGGAGCTGGTGGAGTAAGCCAGGTTGTGTCTCTGATAGCTCTTCCTCTCTAGCCAGGTGTTGCTGGTCTAGGATTTATTTATGGAAAGGTATCCTCGCAGGGCATCCATTGGCAGTGTCAACATGCCTGCCTGTGGGGATCTGGGGCTGCACTGGCCCTTCAGGAGGAGCTCATTAGGGCTTCTTTGTATCTGTACATGTGAACCAGACCTTTTGTCTGCTCCTCCTCACCCCCAAAATAAAAGCACTGTTGTTTTTTTAAGGTACAAGTTGAATAGCCCAGGGCACACCTCTAAGCATGGAGCTCTACTGGCTTCTCTTCTGAAAGTTGCTGCAACTGAAGAGTTACTTCACCTCCTCCGTTACAATGATCATTCTGGAAGGGGATGGAAAACAGCAGGATTTTGTATGCTTGAATGAGAAAACTGACATAAGGCGGTGTGTACCAGAGCTAATTTATAATTCATCATGATCATTCAAGGCTTTTAGAGAGCAGAGGAGAGAGAGGCAAGGGAGCCCTGACAAACGGTATAAAGACCCTGCACGTGGATGTAGCTGGCGAGGGCTGTCACTTCACATGAGCATGGGCAGGCGGTGCAGGGCCACCAGGGAGAGCTGGGCTCCCGGTACCTGCTGATGAGGAGGGGCTGCATTTGCAGATGACTAGAAGCAACTATGGCACTGACATCTCATTATTTCCAGCTTTGTTGCTTGCTTTCCGGTCGCTGCTAATGTACCAGGCCCAAATTCCTTTGTGTGTTACTGCCTCGGGGGCCTCTGGCAGCTACTGCATCTCAAGGAGGGTGTCCAGTCAAGTTGAGTGCTTACTGTTGCCTAGTTAAGACTGGTAAGGCTAACTACTAACGACCACGGGGGAGAGGAGAGCTCGATCCCCGGTCTGCTGGCACTGTCTTTCCGCTGCTGGCAAAATCAGGGATATGGCTGGATCATCCAGTCCCGCTGCTGAGTTGTTGCCAGGAGAGGCATCCGCCTGAAAACAGCGTTCCTGGCTGCCTCAGGTAGCTGGCATTGTTGCAGCACTGCTCAGGCTGGCTCTGGGGGTGCTTGCAAAAGGCAGCACGGCACCAGCTGGGAACCCTGGGCCGGCATTTTGCCATAATGCAGAACACCAGGTGGTTTAGGGCTTGGTCTCCTCCTAGAGGAGAGAGGGTCTGCTTCTGTGCTGCTTCTGGGGTCTGTTGTTCTGGCTACGAAGGTTCACTCCTGTCTTGTCAGTCCTGCACAGGCTCTCTGGACGCATCTCCATAAAGCAGATAAGGAAGAGTGGCAGTTCTCCTGGAGAGAGGGCTTGTCTGGATGCAGCAGGGCTCTCGGCAGGAAAGCAGCTTCTCTGTCGTGCTGGGTATTCCATCACTGTAGCTGCTCTCTTCCCGAATGAGGCAAATGCAGCCTGCGTGCCTCCAGGAAGAGCAATTGGAGCAAGGGAGGCTTTTGGCTCTCTGCTCAGCACTGGAGAGGTCATACCCAGAAACTGTGTCCAGTTTGGGCCTCCCCCTTCCTTTCAAGAGGGCTGCAGGGGTGCTGAGGAGGGTCTGGTTGGGTCTCCTGGGCTAGTCAGGGCTGGGGTAGAGGGCCTGGGAGGAGACTGGGGAGCTGGGACAGCTCGTTGTGGTGAAGAGGTGGCTGGGGAACATATCCAATCATGGGTACAGTGATGTGAAGGGCAATTAAGAAGATGATGTGGTCATACTCTTTTTGGCAGCCATGGCAGATGACATAATAAGGGAACATGGGAAGTTTGGCTTGGATATTAGATAAAAAAAGAAAAAGTAGGTGGGGAGGTGTCTCCATCGAGGGAGGTTTCAAACATCGCCTGGATAAGACCAGGCTGCCCTGATCGCTTGTTGGCAACAGTCCTGTTACAAGGGGGAGGTTGGATCAGAGACCTCCTGAGGCCCCTTTTACGCACGTGCTCCTGTGGGTCTGAGCCCTAGCTTCTTCAGTGCCACCTGGCCTGCTGTAAGAGCAGTTCTCCTTGTTTCGTTTTCTGCTGCTTTGGTTTGCAAGTGTGTGCTGCAACCCAGGAAAATACAGCAGTGACTCCAAAAACCCATCAGTGCTTCTGTAGCTGAGACCCGTGTGTTGGACTCAACCAGCCTCGTGGCTTGGACGTTGTGCAGAGGCAAGCACAACAGGGGAAAAGGATGGTTAAGGCAGGAGGTTGTCCTTCCATTAAGTTAATTTTTTGACTATACCTGCACTTCTGGGCTTACATCCAAGGCCCGAAGTACTTGTGTGATTTCCTTCTGCCTCCATCAGTTATGTTGTATTCTCTACTCCCTCCTGAGGTGGTTATTAATTATGGAGACTGCAGAGATGAAGTCCAGACTCTGCTAATGGTTGACTTCCTCGTGCTTTAGAAGAAGCATTTCAGGGATCTGCTAATGGTATTTCTTAGCATTGCTTTTTAAGCTCCACCATCGTCTTGGTTTCTAACCTGACCATGGCGGTGAGGCAGATAGCAGTGTTGAAATGTTGGCTGAAGCCTGGGTCTCCGGGCAACCTGCAGATGCAGGGCACACATCTGTGGCACCCAGCTCATCTCCCTGGCTTGAATTGTCTCCCTGCTGTGGGCACTGCCTGGCCTGGGGATGGCAGCCCCGGCTCTGGGCTGCAGGCATGGCCCCAGTGCAAACTTCAGGCTTTTAGGTGCACTGCAGTCCCCTCTCAGCAGTTATCCTGGTCCATCCCAGGGCAGTGAGATGGCCAGTGCTCTAGCTGCCTGCTTTCCCAGGCATGAGGAGGCTTTCCATGCTGGCAGGGAGCATGGAGCAGCCATGCCAGGCAGGATTCAGGCAGCCCAGTGACTTGCTGGCTGACATCTCCCAGTGTCTCCGAGCTTTGAGAACTGGGGAGCATGGTGAGCGCTGTGTCCTTACCCTGGCCCCGGCTGTCCTCACAAGGCCACTTCTTTGCACTCAGCCGCCGGCTTCCCTCCCTCCCAGCCTGTGTCTCAGCCTCCAAAGCTGACTGGCCAAACCCCAGCGCTATCTCATCTTTCCTCTCCCAGCCTTGTTATTCCTTCCCCTGCCTCCCGAGGAGGCCCACAGCAGCGGGTCCTGCTCTCACTCCTCCTCCCAGCCCCGTCCGGGCTGTGGGCGCTGCTGGCCGGCCTCGGCGCCAGCTCTGTCTGCCCTTTGCTCTCCCTGCCCCGGCCAGCCCATCTCCATTCCCACAGCACCATCCCCTAGTCCCTGTCTTCACTGCTGCCTGGGCAGGCTGCCTGTCCTCCCATACAACCCTCTGGGGGATACAGCTCTCCTCTCCTGTCTTGTTTCCCTTCCTCCACTGCTCGGTTGTGTCCATCCCGTGTGGAGAGTTAGTGCTGGGTTTTTCTCTGCAGATCTTTCCAGCCCCTTCCCTGCCTTTGCCGTGTCTTCCAGCCTGCTGCCCATCAGCGGGAAGCCTCGGGGCTGCAAAACCTCTGCACAGGGATGCCTAGAAAGGAGGCTCTCCCTCCTTGAGTTTAGCCTTGGTGTTGGGGGGGATGGGGAGAGAAAGACTTGGGAAAGTGGAAACAATGAGAGAGTGAAATTATCTCATTTTGTTTTTTCCAGCTCTGTTCGTTTTCCCCCAGGACTTATCCCTGGTATCGGATGCCAGCGCTGGCCTGGGAGTCCCTGGTCCCGTTTTGCAATCTCCCGGTCTCAGCCAGCAGCCGGGGCCTTCCTGTAAGTGCCCCAGTGGTCACAGGGAAGGAATGTTTCCCCGGCCGCGTGGGGAAAGGTCACCACTGGCAAAGGAGACGCTGGGGCTGGGCAAGCAGCTCCTCGCTCCCACCCCTTGCTGGTGAGGGCAATGCCGATCAGCACAGAACTGAACATGGTTTGGCCTAGAGGGGAAACTTAAAAAAAAAAAAAAAAAGAAAGAAAATAGAAAAATCAACAGTTCAAGAGGTTAAATCTTTTCAGCAAGGCCCTGCTTCCTTTCGCAGGGCAGATCTGGGAGCTGATGCTGTGCCCAGGCAAAGTCCGGGAGGATGCGTGTTTCCTTGCTTTCTTAGCTGGAGGAGAGTTGCTGTTGAGGCCGCTCCCAAAAGCATCTGGGTGTCTTGCTGAAGGGATGCCTGGGACAGCAGTGGCTGAGCAATACGCTCATGTTGCACTCACAACTTGTCACTCTCTTCCCTTCCTGCCCCAGGCCTGCCAAGAAACCTCTCCCCCGAATGCAGCTCGGAAAGAAAGCTGTGACTTGCGGCGGCCGCGGCGGGATTAGCATCCAACATTAAGGGCTTAGCTCCCCAGCTCGTCCCTGCCAGCCGGGGGTTTCAAGTAACACCACCCTGCCTTTTCCTTCCACCCTCAAGTTTGTAGCCTGCCTTAATAATGGCCTTTACGCTGCCTTAGCGAAGCTGGAGCTTGTTCCTGGTACTTTGTTTTCGGAGTCTGGCCTGCTGCTGGATGAGGCTCAAGGGGACGCTGGTCACATTTATCAGGGCGGGGGCGGAGCGGAGGAAGGAGGAAGAATTTCTAGGTTGGGCTTACGAACCAAGTTTTTCAAAAATCTCAGCGTGTTAAAAAATATAATAATAATCATCTGGCCCTTCGTCTCTAGGTTACGTTTGCCTCTGCTGTGGCTGAGCTCATGGAAAATCGCAGCTTAGCTCCTGTGCTCGGTGCCAAGATTAGTAGGTTTAAAAACTAACCGATAACATCTCTGTAAACTTGGAATCATTTCTTTAAAGCCTGCTGATCCTTCCAGCCTGGATTTTGGAGCTTTCCTAGAGATCCAAGCAAGCCAAGCGGGATGACGGTGTCTACCCCCAAAAATCAGATATCTCCCCTGAAAAATCATGTCCCTCAGAAGCGTTGCCTTCAAACACCCTGAAGGAGGAAGGAGACTGCTGTTCCCCGAGGCCCCGAAGGGCGTGTTAGGCTCCTTCCCCCTGTTCCTAACCCCGTACACAGCACACGATGATGCTCTGCGCATAACTTATAACAATCACTGGTTTTATTTTTAAAAAATTACAATAGAAAAGTACCTTTAAACATATTTCCAAAAGCGGAGTAGACAATGTGGAAGCTTCTCTCCTCTCCACAAGACAAAGTACAGGAAATAGTTTGCTAAAAGAGTTAGTCCGTCGCTTGGAAACGCTGGTATTGTTCCTCTCAGAGCCGCTCAGAGGTTTGTCTTGGAATTGATTTCTTCTCATGTCACCTTGATCAATCCCGCTTTTGACAGGAGAGCCCAAGGGGTCAGTTTCCCATTGCACCATCTCACCCCCTCGCCCCACCCTGGCTTCCAGCAGCCGAAATCTCAGCTGTCTTCTCGTGGCCCACCCACAGAATAAAAGGAAGGAGGAAGGAAAAGGTTATGCTGTTTAGCAAGGCCACAGGCACCCCGTGTCTTCAGCACAGCTGGGAAACCAGCCCTGGTGAAGCCCCAGCAGCAGCTGAGCTCTACACGCTGTAGCAGAGATGGGGTGGGGTGGGGAAAGGCAACGGAAGGAGAAGTTTTACGCCTCCTTTTACAAGAAACTGACATCCCTTTGAGGTTTATGGGTTGCTTTGCTTTGCTCTTTCTTTTTTCCAAATTCTTCCTGGAGCAAGGAGAAGGAAAGACTAGTAAAGTCAAGCGGTCTCTTTGCTGGTACGCTATCTCCGTGAAGGTTACAGATACTGCCCCAAAGGTGTTAGCAGCAGCCTCCTTTCTTGTCTTTGCACATGGAAACGTGGGAATTACACACAACGAGCTGCCAGCCCGGCATAACTTTGACACTAAATCCCCAGTTCAGGCCAGCGCTTTGGCGTTAACGGCAGGCACGAGTCTTAAGCCCCTGGGCTTGCTTGGGACTTGCACCCAGCCTGGAGTAAGCTGGTGAACCGAGGGCTTGTTGTTTGTTTGTTTGTTTTTTTTTTCTCATTACAGCAGTTTACGTTGCCCATAACAACTTAAAGCAGTCATGGCAGGAGGAGAAGGAGGAGGAGGAGGCAAATTGTCACCTTGCTACATGTGCGGGCTGTCTCTGCCCATCCCTGATCCGAGCTGTTGTACCATGCCGAAGCTTTGCACAGCAAGCTATTAACATAGCCCTAAGGTAAAAAAAAAAACAACCAAAAAACAAAAAAAAATTCACCATAAGAAAGTTTCTGATTGTCCTGCCTGGTTGTCGTTTGGTACAACTGGGGAGAAAACGGTAATACTGTAGGTGTCCGCAGACGTCTTGCCGACACAGCCGGAGCGCGGCTCCTGTGCCAGAGGGAGCACAAGTCCCACAGACCCGAGTCCTGCATCTCGACATCCGCACGCACGGGAACATCATGCCTTCGACATGCAGCTGACGGGGCCAGAAGGGGGTGGACACTCCTGATTACACGCATTTGGAAGTCAAGCACAAAACCTGTGGTCCGACCCAGTGTAAGATTGTCCTATTTAGGAGGTTTGGTACAAAAATACTTGCTCTCGTTTTGCTTTTTTGTTGTTGTTGTTTTTGTAGTCTGCTTTCCTATGGTTCTGTTTGAAAAGACTTTTCAAACACTACAGCAATGCCTGTCAAACCATGCTTTCAGAAGTAACACACTCTTTCTTACAAATATACAGTGTAAAAGAGGAAAATATTATTACTAGGTATGCTTTTCTTTTTTTTTTTTCTTCTTCTAGGAGAGCAGATGTGTGATAGAGGCTGTGGGAAAGTCTTGGAGGAATCCAAACTTGTGTGAGGTTTTGGTTTTTTTCAAGCCTGTAACAACAGAGAGAGGTGTTAAAAACAAAAAGAAAAAAAAACCAAACAGCCGCGATCTGGGGCTGAAGGCAAAGCAGAAAAGGCGCTGGGGTTTATCTCTCCTCCTTTGTAGGGAAGCTCCCGTGCCGAAGCCTGGGGGAGAGGGAGGCTTGTTTTGGAATCGGGGAGAGGAAAGGAGCAGCCTGTGCTCCAAGGACAGTTGTTTAAATGGGAAAGGGCAAGATGGGAAATGCCTACAGGGGGAGAGAGCTGGGGGCACCCCAAGATCGGTTGGCTGGTCCTGCTCGGCTCCTCCCGATGGTGGTAGCCCCTGGGGGTTTTAACTGAGGAGGCACCGGCTGGGAAGCCGAGAGTTAAGTTTTGAGTTGAATTTTGCACTTAAGAGGAATTCAGCCTGTGTTGATCCAAGGCAGGAAGCGAGGAGGGCAGCGAGATGAGATTACCGGGGGTAATTCAAAGCCGAGAGGCATTCCTCGGCTGTCGAAACTCTCGCCCCAGATAACGACGATTAAAGGCGGGGATGGCAGAGCGGTGCTGGAGGCGCCCTGCAGGGATCAACCCTGGGGATGCATCCACCTCGCTGCCCTTTTCCCTGGGGACGTTGCATTGGCTTCCTCACCCATCTATCCCCTTCCCCAAAGCAGCCACGTCCCCTTCACGCAGCCTGGCGCCGTGCTGCGGCCTTACCAGCACACTGTGGTTCTGCAGAGAGCACGCCAACCCAGTAGCCGCCTTGGAAGACTCCATTAATACCCACAAGACTGACTGTAGGCCACCATCACACACCTGAGACCTGCGAGAGGACACGGCAGAGGGTTAGGGACGCTGGCAGGGGCAGCTGGCAGCCAGGGGCTGAGGGCAGTGTGCTTGGGGAGAGGTTATTTTGCAGTGGCTGGGGTTGGTGCTTCCTAAGGGGACACTTTGCAGCTCAGCCCTGCCCTGCTGGGTTTCATGTGGTGAATACGGGGAGGATGTAGGTGGGAGAGACAGGGTGGCAGCAAAACCCTTCACTACGATGTGCCCATAGCCCTTCCTGGCTGGAGGAACCTGGAGAGGAACCGGGAGGTCCCCAACCCTCCATCCTCACCCCACCCATTGTGGCTACCAGGGTTGCTGCAGGCAGGTGGACCTGTTCCAAGGGATTCACTCATCTCCCCTTCCCAAATACAGCTCTGCTTACATTTTAGCTGGAAACATTGGCACGTTCCATATTTTGGAAGAACCGCTGGTTCCCAAAGCCTCGCTGCTCCCTATTTTTATCTGCTGGGCCTAAAATAGCCAATAAATGCTTTGTGGATCCAAGTCTCGGGTCAGCTGCAGCCATGGCCAGTCCTCCTGCCCTCCCGGGGTGAGCGAGTTTCGTGGCCACAGCGCCGGGGCTGCGGGTCCTGGGTGGGTGGGCAGAGCAGTGGCACGGGCAGCCGGTGCCAGAGCCTCATCTCCTCCTTGGATCTGCTGGGGTTTCTCCACCGGAGGCCTCCTGGCAGGCATCAGCAGCTGGGGTGGTCGGGACAGGCTGGGATCGCGGGGCAAGCGATGCCTCTTCCCCCTCTTCCATTTGAATCCCCGTTGTTTATTTATCCACGGAAGGCCGGGGTATTTGCAGAGCGTGTCCTGCAAGGCTTTTTCTGTCTGAAGACATCCCGGGTGTCATCGAAGCAGCGCCCCCACCCCCTGCCGGGCAGCGGGGCGCTTGGTGACACCACGCTTCTGGTTTGGAGCGTTTTCATTAAGATTTAATGAGATGTTTGCCTTGTGCTGGGGGGGCAACGGTTGCCCTCACTGCTGTCTCCATTGCAGGACCCTCCGGGCATGCAGCCTCTGCTGCCACAACAGCATGGACCAGCCTTTCCATCCTGCCCCAGGATATTTAGGAAAGCATTGGTGTGGATGGTGGCAGAGACCTTCCCTTTCCTGGGGGCAAGGAGGGCACCTGAACCTACACTGCCTAATGGAAAGTGGCCTCACCGGTGCAGACATAGGATCTGGCCACCCTTGAACTGCTGGAAAGCCTGAGGAACTCAGGGAAAGGGTGGGTGGTGGTGGCCCCCAGCCCAGCAGGCTGGCGCTGGAGGAGGGGAGCAGGGAGGCAGCACTCACCCGGCATTCAGCAGAACTGACGGGACTTCCAGCCCTGAGAACCAGCCTCGGAGGGAGGGAGCCAGCGCATCTGCAAAGACAAGAGGGACACAGGGTGAGAGGTTTGGTGGCCGCCAGCCCTGCCGGGAGCCAGGGTACAAACGAGCCATCCATCCCAGCTCCGGTTCTGACAGGAACGCTCAGCCCCCAGCATCACTGCCTGCAGCAGGTCCGAGCCAGGACGGCAGCCCCACCATCCCACCGAGCAGGAGGTGGGTTTACCCCCTCCCCACACCTGCAAACCCGCAGGAGATGGGGCAGGAAATATCAGGCGCCAAAACCCGGTGGTTCGGTGCTTTGCCAGATAACGCCACGTTGTCCCCACAGTCCTGAGCTTCCCCGTCCCGCTGCTCTCCGGGCCTCTCCACAGAGACCACCCTGCAGCGAGCAGCTGGGGTTTGGGTGGTGGCACCCCTCTCCAGTGCCCCCCACCAACACTGGCAGCCAGACAGGAGGATGGGGACAGGGACGGGGACAGCCTGCAGCCCCCAGCCTGGCGGGCACTGCCTGCTTCACTGCAGCCCCCGGGGGCAATGGGGAAGGTGCCACCACCATCCTCCCCACTGTGCTGGCTCTGTAACTGTGGCTGATGATGCTTCTTCTCCGTGTCCCACATCAGGCCTCAGCCTGGGCTTTGCTGGGGATCCCTCCTCACGCCTCCATTCCCTTGGCCGCGCAGGTGCTGCCTGTTAGCAGTTATTTGACAAGACTGCAATAATATTTACCGCCGCTCTTCCTATAAACAGCAGGTTCTGAAAGGCTGGAATTTCACCCAAAGGCTGCGGCCGAGAGATCTTCCTCACCCTCCTGCTCAAACCAGCCCCCAGCTGCCTCCGGCTCCCAGCGACGGTGGCTCCGGATAACCCGGCTCAGTCCCGGCGAGCTGGGGCCAAAAGCCTTTCGGATGCAGCTTATCCGGCAAATCTGTTTCCGCGTGCTCGTTTCCTCCTGCTCCCTGCCAAGCCAGAGCCGGCAGTGAGGAGCCAAAGCCAGGATGGGACGGGATGGGATGGGATGGTGTCCGGCACGGCTGCCGGGGAAGCAGCCGCCTCTTCCCTCCCCACAGCGGGGGTCTCTTCCCAGCTCCCCTGTGGTGCCGCTCCAGGAAACATCCTGAAGAAATCCTCCGCCACCTCCATTTCCACTTCTCCTCCTCCTCCTCTCCCCGCTCCTCTCCTGGGGCGGGTGGTTAATTTTTAACAGCGTTGTGCTGCCGTCGGCGGGCACGGGCGGTGGCAGCGGCGGGGAAAGCGCTCGTGGCAAGACAGTGCCTCGTCAATAAAAGATGGGTCCTTCCATTTGCGCTTCGCTTGCCCTCTCCTCCCCGTCAGAGCCGCTTTCCTTCACATCCAGCAGCGAGCTGCATCCCAGCCGTGCCCATCCAGGGCTCGGGACCCCCCCCATATCCATCTCGTTGGGTCGTTCAGTGCTGGGAGCGATGGGGACGGTCCATCCCTGGCCCCCCCCATCCCTCCCTCCCTCCCTGCCTGCCCCAGGCGTGGGCAAGAGCGAAGGTAGGAAGGCAGAGAGAGGTGTTTTTGGGGAGGCAGGCGGTGCTGCCAGCTCTCAGCTCGGGCTGGGTGCCATCCCTAAACCTCAGGAGGTGGGGAAAGTGGATGTTTGCCAGGGGGAGGTTAGTGGAGAGGAAAAAAGGAGGGTTGGGGTCTCCGGGAGGGGTGGGAGGGTGAGCGCAGTGGTGGCAGATGGGTCTGAATTACCTGGGCGTGCAGCGAAGCGGGGTAGGTGAAAGCAGGAGGAGGTAGAGCAGGTGCTAACTCCGCTGGGTACAGAGGGTACGGACCCCACACTTCAGGGCTACTGGGGTAAAGTGCAGGCACTGTGAGCTCATCTGCAAGAGAAGAAGAAGGGAGAGTTAACAGCCACCGAGGAGGAGCTCGTGCCCGCGCAGCAGCAAGGAACCAGAAGTCCATCCAGCCGCAGAAAAGGGCCAAGACATCGCCAAGGTCTCCACCGAGGTCACCTCCCTGCTTAGTCCCGCTCCCCTGTGCCCTGCTGAGCCACCTGCCACCTGCTCCAGCTGCCTCTGGGGACCAAGGGCCACCAGCCACCGTGCCCGCAGCAAGCCAGCGCTGCTGCTTCCAGTTGGACCCGGCGTTCCCCATCACCCCCGCCGGCTGCAGCATCCCTGCTCCCACCGCATCCTACACCAGGGGCCTGGCATCGCTACATCCACTCAGGATCTGTGTGCAACATCAGGTTGCCCCAACACAGTATCTTCCCCAGGGAAATGAGGAGAGGGACAACCCTCGGTGCCCACCACCCCAAAACCTGCTGGCACTGCCGTGGTGGCAGGTCATGGGGGGACGGCACGGGGGTGCCCCGGGAGAGCCAGGGCTGGTACTTACAGGGCTCCCGGGCGATGAACTGAGGTACGGCGGTGGGGAGAGGCGTGCTGGGGTTGGGGGTGCCCACCAGCTTGCTCTTGGCCATCTTGGTGTTGGCCTTGGCGAACTCCAGCCTCAGCGTCTGGGGGATCTCGGGGTCGAAGCGGATGCCCTGCGGGAGGGAAGGAGGCGCGGCGGGTGGGCAAGCAGCGCCTCGTGCCAGCCCCGCGGCAAAAATAGCTCCAAATTAGTTATTTTTTAGGGTTTGGGGTTTGTTTTGTGTTTTTTTTTTTCAACTTCCAGCCTTGAAATGAGCTAATTTGCCGGGCCCCGAGGCGGCTCGCATTCCTCCGGCATCTTTAGCATCAGCACCATATTTGGCAGTCGGCATCCCGTGCGGCCCAGCTCTTATCCAGAGGGATTAGTGGAGCCAAAAAAAAAAGTTTTACATCGAAAATGAAGACAAGGAGGGGAAAAAAAAAGAAGAAAAAAACAAACATAACCAAAACCCGGGGAGGAACTGGAGAACTGGCTCCACGTGGTTCTCCCCATGACTGTCTCCAGGAGGTTAACTCCTCAGAGGTAGGAGGGAGCTGCTAAAGGAGAATGAAATTGTCAAATTTGCTTTTTCTTTTTCAGCTTTAGCTGGGATTTTTCCCACTGAAGAAACAGAGGAGGCTGGGAACGGCCTCTCTCACCAACCCATATCTAAGGCTCTAATCCTGAGGGTTCAAGTCCTCCCGGGAAAAGCGAGAGGGATGCAGCCCCCCAGGAGAGAGGATGCCAATGGGGGTCGGCTGGAGGGATGGGATGTGGTGCGGGAATTGCATGTTCCTGGCATGGAGGAATCTGGACAGTATCTGGGGATGGGGAAACAAAGAGGGGGAAAATCTAGGGGAAAAAATGGAGCAGGCGGGCACACTCACGTTCAGAGCGTTCTTGGCTGCCTCTGCCTCGGAGCGGCTGTCGAAGCTGACGAAGCCCACAGGCTGCGGAGGAAGGAGAGGAGACACCATCAGACAGGCTGGCCAGGAGCAAAAGGAGGGACCTTCCCTGCCTTGGCGGTGACAGGGAGGGTGGGAGCATGGCATGGGAGTTCCGAGCAGCCCCTACCTGCTTGGAGGTCAGTTTGATGAGAGAGCCTTCGTAACCCTGCCAGGAAAGAAATAATAAAAAAGAAGGTGTTTGGTACAGATCCCCAGGATCCAGCTGCCCTTTGGAGAGGGAAAGCAGCCGCATCTATCACCCGGCAGCCCAACAGCTTGGGGGGCATCCAGGGCTGGGGCGCAGGGGGCTCTCCAAGGCTCAGCACCAGTGCAGGGACTCACTGCCACTGGTTTTTTGTAGGGATGCTGGATGCCTGGCAATATTATCCTTCCTGTTTGGAAAGAGCCTGTGTCTGAGCTGCAGGTCCGGCACGGTGAAGGGACCAGAGAGGTTTGCAGCCAACGCTATTCTGCTGCTAAATGGGGCGCAACTCTATGTGCAATTAAAACCCCGGGGCAATCAAAGCGCCTGATGCCATTTTCCTATGGAGTAAAAAGGGTCAGAAATTTGTTTTCGTGAATAAAGTGACCAAGTTAAACTTTTTTTAGGGGAAACCAGCGGGCTCCTGGATCCCACCAAGGTTGGTGAGGCTATGGGGATGGGGCAGGGGGCAGCCTCCCTCTCCCCTCCCCAGTCTGGTACCTTAAAGGGCCTGAAGAGCAAGTAAAGTTCCCGAGGCTTGATATCCAGAGGCAACCCACTGACAAAGAGCGTCCTCACCTGCAAAAGAAGAAAGGAGGTTGCTGGGGACCCTCCCTCACCCCTGACTTGAGGGTACCCCCACCTTAGGGACACCTAAGAGGGCCACCAGAGGGACAACGCCAGCCCGGAGGGAACCTCATGAGCAGCCAAAAGCCTTAAGCCACACTTGGGGGATGCAGCATTTTGGGGAGGGGTGTCCCCATCCTTCAGGGGACCACAGAGCAAGCTGTGAAAACACCACGGGAAGGTAACCCAGACCCGTCCTCACCCCACAAAGTGCTCTCCAGGGCAAAACAGCTGCCTTCCTACTCCGATCTTGCAAAAAGGATAGCTCCTGGCATCCCCAGCAGAGCCCTTGCTCTGCAGACAATGCCTATTGTCTCTATTTAATTGCAGCAGCTCATTAAAGACCAGGAGAATCAATCTCCACCTCTTTCTCCTGGAGGAATGGCCCTGGTTTGGATGGGGCTGGTTTTAAGCAGCCTGTCCCTGATTTGTAAAAGTCACCTTTTAAGGGTTTTTCACTCTGTTTGGGTGGATGGAATGTTTGCCGTGGGGCACTGTCCTCAAAGCCAGGGCATCTCACAGAAACCCCGCTTCCACTGACCCCAGGAGGGGATGTGGGACCCCCACCTGTGCCAGGATGGTTTTGCTTTACAACCAGCTCATAACTGGGGTTGCGGTGGGGGGTAGGAGACCAACAGCTGGACCTGCTGCCGGTTCCCCTCTCCTTATCCCCAAAATCTCATCCAAACTCTTTGGTGACCAGTGTCTGGGGACCTGCAGGAACTGCTGACAACAGCCCCACCTGGACCCCCGACCCACACACCCTGCCCACCACCCTGGGGCTGTATTTAGGCTCAGAACCCACTCAGTCTCAGCTCTGCTGTGTCCCCGTGGGCTGGACCCTGCTACCACCCACCAGCTCTGCTCTGGCTGTGGCACCTGGGGACGGACCCCATCTCAGGGAGGTCTCTGACTCGCTGTCCCCCTCAGCTCTGGGCTTGCTTCTGAGCCAGCCCTGCTCCTGCTGCTCCCGTAGCATCGTAACGCAAAGTAATCTGGAGGATTACTTATTAATAAATAAGCTGTAGCTTATTTTTTCAGGCATCCAAACATCTTGTAAGAGGTGGTCCATGGGGGCTAGGCCAAGGCCGCCCACCCCGGTGCCAAGCTGCCGGATTTGGGCTGGAGGAAGGGAAAACCTTGATTATTTTTTCTATTATTATTTTATTTTTTGGCCAGCCACCCTGCCCGTTCCATTCCTTGGGACAGAGACATGTGAAACAGCCAGAAAGAGCCAGCCCAGGCCTATTCTTCTGCTGACATTTCTTCTTTCTCTTGCAGATAAGCTATCTACCCCATCTCCAAGCCTGGGAGCAGCAAACATTCCTGCTTTGTGTAACAAAACCTCTGGCTGACCCATCTCTGTTAAATAACAAAAGGTACTGGGGGCCGTTTGCATATAGCCCTTGTGTCAACAGCTCCAGCGATACCCATCGCTGCTGGTACCCACCACTGGGCACTCAGGGGCTGCCAGAAAAGCCAGCGGTGAAAGTACACCCATCCATGCCTGAAAGGAACAGAAAGGCCAGGAAAAGATGCTGGTGGTTATTCCCAGAGGGATGGTGAGAGCTCCAGGCTGGATGGCATCTGCGCAGGCATGTCCTCACCCCTTCCTGAGCCAGGGCTGGCTGCAGGTGGTCACAACCCACTAACTTGTCCCCTCTACGGGGACAGACCACAGTTGGGCTGGAAGCCCTCTCCAAAGCATCTTGGTGGACTCCCACCAGCTTTCTGCCTGTCTCCTGAGATCAGAGGGCGATGAAGCATCCCAAGATGTTCAATGCTGCACCTGAAGACACTGCTGGAATGTCTCCCAGCAGGGGGGCTGGGGAGGGATTCATCTGGAGCAGCTCCCCTTGTGTCCATGAAATTCAATGCAAAGAAGGCAAATTTATCCTTTCCTAGGGAAAAAATATTCCCCTTCAGACAATTCCACCTAGGAGCAGCTGCTATCCAGGAGACATCCACCCTCCCAGCTGGGTTTGCCTCCCAAGGAGGCTGAGCATCCCTGCATGGTCCCCTCCTTGTCTCCATCACTCCATGAGCCTGCGGTCCTCCCCAGCACACTGGCTCCCTTGCCTCCCCTCTCCCCGGGGAGAGGTGTGTGAAACACCAGAGGCGGCTCCGGGGGAGAACCCGCCGCCAATTTGCCGCCTCCCTGAAATTCAAGCCCCCGTGAGCCCGGCTCGACAGATCATTTAGCCCCACAGCCGCATGGTGGGGAGATGGGAGAGATAAAAGACCCTGAAAAACGCTCCGAAATTCGGCCTCCTCCTCGCAAAGGAAGGCCCTCTCTTCGGTAATGACTTGTTTTCTTTCAAAGTTCAAATGCGGGTCGGCCAAGTTTTTTAAACCATAGGATCACACAGCAGCGAGCGGGAGAACGAAAAGGGCTCCTTCCAAAGGAACCCCCGGCTCCTTTCCAGCCCCAAAAGGAAGTCTGGGGGTCAGGGGAGACACAAGGTGATGGGTGCCCCCC
>VXBW01006649.1:151658-164146 GCA_013400375.1 Thinocorus orbignyianus | reverse complement strand
TTTTTTTTTTTTTTTTTTTTTTTAATCTTTTAGACCAAATAAAATGTTTAATTTCATCTAGGGCCAGTGTTTCTTACTCTATTTTCAAACATTTATGAAAATGAATCGAAAATAGAAATGCAATTTCTAAGGCAGCATAATTTCAGCTGATAATTGGAATATTTCAGTTAAATATGCATGTCAAAGCAAAATTAGTGTTCTTTATAAAATAAAAAGAAAAAATCTCTTTGCCTGAAAAAATATTCAGCAGAACAGATGTTTATTTCATAAACATTTTGATCAACTCAAATATGCATTTCTATGTTTTTATTTTTTGGTAATAATGTTTTGGCCCAAACCAAAAAGTGCCTGGTTTTAGCAATAAAACTTTTGTCTTTTTGTAGACAGATGGAGGATTTAATGTGTTCTCTATTCTATGGTTCTTTTTAAAATGAATTGGCTTTTGTCTTCTTCTCCTGCAGCATTCAGTAAGTAGCAATATTCATCTTAGATATTTTCTCCTGCTCTGATTAAGGCAGAGGCCCTTAGGAAAGACTGTGGGTGTCAGAGTTCTGAGAGAAACACCTGCAGACTTGGATGAGACATGCAGCCACCCGCAGACAAAGCTGACACATGCGCCGAAAGATTTTTTTCCTTCCCTTTTTAATCACAGCATCTTGTGCAGTGTCTTTTGCCACATTGGCTGTCCTCATCTTTCATGTGCACCTTCCTTTATTTATAAGTTCAGAGATGAAAGCACCTGCCTTAGCAGTAGTCCTCGTCATTGTCTTCAACACGAGCAGGAGTAAATCTTTCCCTTTGCACTTCAGTTCATTGCATAGACTAGTCGTCCTAAAGAAGTTAGTAGGACGGCTACAGATTTGTTGGCACTACAGTGCTTTATTAGAAAGTACCCAGTATCAGGACAAATTACTATAATTCCCCTACCCACCATTGTTACACTGGAAATTGTGCGCCCAGCTATGACCTGGCATTCGCTTATTCCCTGCAATTTGTGGCGAAAAGAAAAATGGGCTTCACTGAGATGTTCAAATTAACAATTTATTTGGACTTAATCCACAGGTCCAACACGCCACTATTGCAGGTCCAGTGCATACAATGGCAAATACGCTATTGCAATTTCAAAACAATTCATGAAACACACTATTACAACCTACAAGCGATCCCAAAAAGTGACAACACAAAACACATGCGCGCTAAATATTAATATCTTAAAAGAGTGCACCAATCACAACCTTAATGGCATGCCATATACCATACGCATGTTTCTTAATCACTTCCCCTCTCTCTCAGGTAAGGTCACTCAGTCCCTGGGAAGTTACCTCCTGGACAAGGAGGGAACAAACCTCCTGCAGGCCAGCTGTATCGTTGGAGGATTCCCCATTTTTCTCCCCAGACCTTTTGTTTTGTATTTCCTGACACACTGTGGGGCACGATTATGCCTGAGTGGATTACCCTATCTGGAATATTTATCTCTGATGGTACCTAAATTTCTGATGTTAATTTTGTGAATGTCTACCCCTCAAAGTCAGGGGAATAGTTGTGAGATGGGACTCAGGGCATTCCTTTTGTTGAGGCTCCATTCAGTTTAGGTTCTTATTGTAATGCAATCTGGAGACAACCCTGGGCTGAGCCAGTTTTGCAGGTCCCCCTAGATCATCTCCGCATAGAGAAGGCAAGGCAGAGATGAAGCTGAGTAGAATGTCAGCCCCCTGCATCTGACCTATTGTGCTCTGAAACTGCTTTGGCTGGATGCTCCCACACAAATTGCAACTCAACTTTAAAGGATACAGCAGGTATACAGGAGTTTATCCTGATACCTATGGAGTGGTATTCAGGAGCGTTCATTATCCAAATTGTTGAAAAATATTTTGAAAATCAGACAAAAAAAATCAGACAAAAGCAAGACTCAGCAGAGACTATTTATAAAATTCAGAATAACCCATTTAAAACACTCAAATAGCTAAAATAATTTTCTAAAGATTCTTAAGATCCTTCATAAGATCTACAGCATAAACCACCCCAACACTTCCAAAAAAACCTGCTGATACCAAACAGCTGTTTATGTGTTATTCTCTGGAACATCTGTAAATAAATTAAAAAGATTCCCAAAGTATACACGATCATCTGCTCCGGTCTGTAGACATTATCAGAGTATGCTTAATAGAGAGTGGGTAAGAGGTATAACAAATGGCAGCTGGTTTTGTGTAGCTTTTAAGTGAGTTTAGTTGGAAACAAGGATTGGAATCTATAATCAGATGAAGAAGATTTTACTTCCTAAGGTTTCAACTTATCCACTTAACCTACAGGTTGGTGAAGCTCTCAAATATCTTTTATTCAAGTAGAACAAAAGCCTTATGGTCAGAGAGTGAGTAATAGGAATTATAAACCTGAATTTCACTGACTTGTCAACAAAAAGGGGTTCCTGATTTATCTGTTCACTTAATGATTAAACTGTCCTCCAAGAAAATAAATGAAGATGACATAAATCAAAGCTGGAACCCAGACCTCTCTCTTCTCACCCTGGGACTCCCACTGCTAATATGAACAAGATTCATATACTCACTCCTCATCACTCTTGCTCTGATAAACCTAGAGCCCTTAATTAAGTCCCTGAACACAAAACTGAGATGCACAACAATAAAATTCTCAGAACAGAGGCTGCTGAACAAAGAGAGGTTTTTGTCAGTCAGTAAGAAACACCAGATGAAATCCTGGCAGCCAGCTCAGGCATAGGCTTTTTGGCCAGACTGTGTCACAGCTTGAGAAACAACAACCACATTTGAGCATTTAAGCTGTTTGACCACAGACAACTGGAGTAATTTATTTTGTATATAAAATAGGAAAAAAACAGTGTCTTTAAATACCGAACTGGACTCTAAGCCTCAGAATAGTTCCATTAGCTTTGGCAGCTGAATGCATTGTTTTAATTGTCTTTGGCTGACTTGCAGGTCCTTGTCCTACAGGTGCTTTTTTTGAGATCAATCAATTCTGAGGAATGAGCAAACTCTTTAGATTTTTAAGGTACAATAAAGACACCTTATAGGTTACCGACAGAAGCTTAACAAGTGTCAGAAGTTTTGTGCCAAACCTGTCAAGCTTTTTTAAAATGTTATTTAAAAAAGCAAACAACAAAACAACCAACAAACAAAACCCCAAACCAAAACCAAACCAAACCAAGAAATCCCAGGAAAACACATTCCTGTGTGGCTTTCTGAACATCTTGGTCAATCTTCCGTGTTTCCTCTAGTTAGCAGTATCCCTGCTACTATTTGCTGAACTAGTTTGCTGGTAGATTGAGCTGAACCAGCTCTGAAATCGGGTCCCACCAGAAACAGGCAGACAGTCAGTAAAAGGGGTATGATGGCAGGAAGCAGGACTATTCTTAGGTCAGTCATGCTACTGAGAATAAGCCAGATGAATAGAAATTAACTGTGGTTAGGAACATAGATAAACTTTTCTTTTATTGGAAAATTTATAGTGAAATTATTCTTGAAATAAGCAGGAAAAAAATGGCAAAATATTTTAAAAAGTGCAACTATTTTAGCTTGCTCCTAGTGGTGTTTTTAACTCTTAAGGAAATAAGAAGTGAAGTTGTAATCCTATATAAACATGGCCAATGTAAGTTTGGTGAAACTAAATCATACTAAAACTCACTGAAGAATATGAGACACCTGGAAAACAAGACATAAATTTCATAAAATATAGTGCAAGAGCGATGTTTTAAGAGGTATTTTGTTATATGTTATACCACAGGTCACATTTCTGGAGACAACATTTGTTCTGTTTCTTCCAGTTGAATTAAGATAACAATAGCAAAAAAAATCACTTTAGTTTTTGAAAGACGACGTGCTAAATCTGCCTCTATGCTTTAGCTTTACTAAACCTGTAACCTTCTATGCTGATTTCTGCAGGTAATCATGAAGGGCCATATGTAACCTCAGCGTGATGTGATTGTCAGCCAAATACACTGAGTAGATGTGTTGAGTCTCCCACAAACCTTTAACAACCAGTGTTTCCAGTTTCCTCCAGCTTTAATCTGTCATCATTTAAAAGGGTACAAAGGTAAGAGTCTGGCTCTTCAGTCTTTTATATGAGAGTGAACTAGCAGTGCCTGGGGTCATTATAGAGAGACCTAGAGCAAGAACAGGCCTTGATTTGTTAATTATTAGTCAGACACCAAGTAAATTATTGTTTTCCGGAAATTTCAGGCTATGAAGGCCATTGTAGTTATTTTTAGCCACATGAACACTTTAATTCTCATTTATCCTTTCTTTCTTTCTTTTTTTTTCTTTTTCTTTTTTCTTTTTTTCTTTCTTTTTTTTTTTTTTTATCTTACCTCCCAGAAAACTGGAAAGACATAACAGGTAGAAATTCTTGCTGCTCACCAATGCCCACTGTTGCAGAACTGTATGCATTAGAGCTGGAGCTGCAAGAGGCGATAGATGCTCTCTGTGAGAAAAACTCTGTAACAGGGCTAAAATTGTCTAAGCCGATGTGCGTGTTATGAGTATGTATGCATCCAGGAGCACGGCTCTGTTCCTTGCAGAAGAATATAAATCGTCAGGTGCGAAAGTCCATGAAATAACCTGTGAGATTAGGCACTTTTTGCATGCTCACCATGCTTCTTCCCACTAGATGGCACCGAGCATCTGCAGCATCCCTCTGCAAGGGCTAGCTCCCTCCCTCCCTCCGAGAGCCGCGCATCAGTACATCTCCGTTTTTAGTTGGAGCTAGCAATAAACCCCACAGATTCACCATTTCTAAATGAATACCAAATCAATTCACTCTGTTTCCCCCATACCCAGACTAGTAGCTAAATAGCTCAGCTGCAACAAGCGGTGGGCCTGGTGGCAGAGGATAAAATCATAGAACCATTTATCATAGAATCATAGAATCACTTAGGTTGGAAAAGACCCTTGGGATCATCAAGTCCAGCCATCAACCCCACTTTACAAAGTTCTCCCCTACATGATATTCCCCAACACCACACCTAAAAGACTTTTAAGTACATTCAGGGATGGTGACATTTCTGTTGGAAAAGACTTTAAGATCATGAAATCTAAGTGTTAACCTGGCTCTGACAAGTCCACCACACCTTCAGCACCACAGGGTCTCTTAAATACTACCCATCTTTTCAATACCTCCAGGGGTGGTGAATCCACCATTTCCCTGGGCAGCCTTTTCCAATGCTTGACATTATTTCAGTGAATAAATCCAATTTAAACCTCCCCTGGTGCAATTTAAGGCCATTTCCTTGTGTCCTATCACTTACTATGAGAGGTTTGTTGTTGCACCTGGAGGTGATCCACAGAGCTCAGTACTTGATTGAGCTGAGCAGGCACAGAAACTACACCGCTGAGTCATCACATTGCTCAGGATAATATTTATTTGTTAATTGCTTGCCTGGGTGAAATATCTTGTAGAGCCGGTGGGATTTCTGGTGGCGAGCTAACTCGCAGACCCCCAGAGCTGCATGGTTTCCCTATAACTCCCAGTGGCAAATCTCACAGAGACATTTGACAGCTTTTCCTTGCAGAGAGATGCCCAGAAGATGCACTGAATCTATATATTCCTTTCCAAATCTCAGCATGAGTCTACATGCTGAGATTTTCAATTGCACTTCATTTCCCTCACCTGCAAGGAAGAGTTTTTTGCTCTTTTCATCAATAGCAGTGACTGCAAGCCTGTCCCTGCTGTCTAAGTAGTGGTGTGGAAAAGGCACAGCTTTGAAGTCCTGCTCCCTAGTTAGGGAGTGTCTGTTTTGCAGTGTAAGACTGAGACTGGTCCGGTAGGATTTTTTTCCCTTTTAAGTCCCCAAAGGGATAAAGAAATGCTACTGAAGGGAATAGGACTTTTGCCCTTGAATATGGACAGGTGTAATCATTGTTGGGATGGTAAGAAAGGAAAAGATGTTACGGCAAGGCAGAACTGCCCAGATTCTTTTGCCTCCTGATTTGCAAATCTGGTACTTGAAAACACAAGGTATGTACACTCTGTGTACAAAATATGGAATTGGTAGAAGCCATAGAATCATTTAGATTCTAAAGGACTTTTAAGAGCATGGAGTACAACCATAAACCTAATGATGTCAAGTCCGCCACTCAACTATGTCAGTGTTCCCAGTGAGAGGAGTCATAGGATGGGAATAATGACTGATGAAATACTGTACGTGGAAAAGGAGATAAAACTAGTCTGGGCAAGGGTGGATTTTTCCTCAGCTCAGAGTTTTGTACCACATGGCCACAGATAATATGTTATAAAAACATTGGCTTTCAGTATTACATCTGCAAAACATGCTGAAAACACATTACTTCAAAATGTGAATGGTCAGTGCTAAAGACAGGTGTTATTGAGGATCAGTGAATAAAATGCATGAATAACACTCCTTTTTGCAGGAAGACAGACTCCTTTTTGGGGATTTAGCTTGTGGTACTAAGTTATATTTGCTTAGAAACTAGTCCTGCTTCCCTCACAATTCCCCAGCTAAAACTGCTGTAGATTGATAATTATCACAGAATATCCTAGCTGGAACCAACTTCTGTCAAGAAGAAAACTAGGGCTAATTTTGAACTAGATGAGTCTATTTATTTAACAAAACCCCCTACACATTATATCTGCTTGGTCATGTGAATAAGTATTTAAGAATTTCCTTCATGCAAAGTATTTAATGAGATTACTTTAATTTCACACACAAAAAAAAACCCAAACAAACAACAACAACAACAAAAACCCAAAACAAAACCAAACCCAACCAACCAACCAAAACAAAACAAAACAAAAACCAAAGAACAAAAACCCAACAACCAAATAACAACCAAAAAAAATTGACCAGAAACACAAAACCTGATTTCACACATCCCTTCCCTCAGCTTTTGGAACTAAACGTGCTTTTCTGTTCCTCTGAGGCTTTAGACGAGTCTGCTCACAACAATAGCTGGGTTCCTTCCAGCAGCGCATTAAGCAACATGACTGTACTGTCACATATTGTTTCTCTTTCATCCTTTTCTCTAGGGGGAAAGTAGCATATGCAATGGAGAGACTCATTTTGCTCCAGTATTCTGTACTAATTGGCTTTTCCTAAGCACTGAAGGCATCATGCCCGGGAATATCACATTGCTGAAGACCAGCTGAGAAGTGACATGAAATACCCGAGGCCAGATCATTGTTCGTCAGGAACGGACACAGTCTCCAGGCATTTCCAGTTTTTCATCCATATCTCGTGATGAAATTTTACTTAATTATAGCCAAAAAGAAGCACAATATTTTGATTACCTTTAAATTGTTCTTTTTCCTTTATGTAATTTTTCTGAATACTCAAAGCCAGATCTGAAGTCCTTTCTGAAATGCAATTTCCATGCAACTGAATTTGTTACATGTCACTTCAGCTCTATTAGAGTTGGCAGATGATCTTTTGCTCACTTTTATCTGCAAATTTCTTGGGAGTTTTATAGACAGTGCTTGAAATGGTAATTCAGGCACTCTGAAATGAAGCTGGTAGGCAAATGTAAAGAGCTGGAATGTTGTATCATTGTATACAGACCATTTCAACAAGAATTCATGAGAATAAAAGCACAAAAGTGGGGTATCAACAAAGTGCTTTTTGAAAAATAGGCACTGTCTGCCAGACAAGCACAGTGATTTTGATCCAGTACTGTACTGTGTTGTATTTATTTCTACAGTCTGCTCTTTTAAAACATTTCTTACTTGGTTCCAGTGGTATTTTGCCCTTGTTTATTACACAGACTCTACCTGTTAAACTAGTGAAATTTAGTTACCTTTTCATTTCCCCATCTCTCGGACATCTCTATCATTTCATGATGAAGTTCATGGATTATTTGGCTCTGATCCTGGTTTGACAAGCAAAGGTCCTTACTCTTTCTTTCCTTCTATCTAGATCAAAAACCCCAAGTCTGATTATCAACCTGCTGTTTCCAGCCAGGAATTAAATATTTTTTTGTCTCTGCAAGGTGATGGACCTTTCACCCATAATAGCTTGAATATAGGTTAAATGTCAGTGTAAGAAGCATCTGATATCAACAGACTTGACTCAAGGCTTCTTAGAAACGTAAGTAAATTGAATTTTACTTGTCTAGTCTGCGAGTTTGGACAAAACTCTTCTTGCTGAAGGAAAGGAGGTAAAAACAAACAAACAAACAGACAAATAAATAAGGCAAATAAATAAGTGTATAAAGGCAGATAAAAAGCTTGGAGTACCTTCAGGAGCAAGTCTGATTTTCCACAGGTTCTTTATAGATAGTGTAGAAAATTGCTCAGTCACCCGTTTGCTGCCCTGTGATCTGTTGTCCTAACAATTATGTCCATGACTCCCAATCAGAACTAAACCAGAGGTATCAGAAGTACTGAAGGATCAGTTAGCATGGCAAGAAAGCCCTTAAATCAGACTTTATAAGGATCACTGCTTGGATCTGTAGTAAAAGCAGACATCCCCCAGTTATGTGGCAAGTTTTATTGGCAAGTTGGTAAGAGAAACACCAATTTCAATGTCGATCTCCACAAAGAAATGCAAAATAGCTGTTCTTCTTTCATGTTCAGCGTGCTTTTCTATCCTATAATTTTTCCATTTCATTAACTTACTTTTTTTTTTTCATGGACAAAAATATGCTATTAAAGTCTTCCATTAAATGAAATCTTTAAAAGAAAGAAACCTGCAGAATTCCTACTATAGGAAGTCTGTCAGTTCATACCCTTAAATCTTACCCCTTAAAAATGTCTTTAGCACATATTGATTACTACAGCTTGGCCAAAACATGTGGTCAAAAGGTGTTGAACAACAGCTGTGTGACAGAAGTGGTCTTTTTGTTTTACTGACTCCTTAAATCCTTTTTCCTCTCTTGAAGCATGTGAAGGGCATGTGCTCAAGGGAGCCTTGGGAAATGTGGCCAAACCTAAACAGCATATTGACCATGACAGTAGCTCATCTGGAAGAGAAACTAAGGACCAATTGGATACTCTTCTATTTTTGTCCATCTTAAATTGCATGTAACTTGGATGTGCTGAAGTTTCCTGCAAGGGAATAGTACGTGCTTTTTAAAAAAATACTGGGGCTGAGAGTCACCAGACTAAACAGACATCTGCCTCTGACTTAGTCGCTCTACACTGCCAGTTTCAGTAAAGGGAGACCTGTTCAACATAGTCGATGCAGACTAGATGTGATTCAGTTCATTCTAAAGTAAAAGACAAAAATAGGTCAAGTGAGTCACTCCCTGGAGTTCCTATTTCTCTGCACAGACTAAGAAGGAATCTTGAGTGACTAACTCAGATTGAGTTAGTTAGAGAGTGCAGAAAATTGCTCAGTGGTCAGTTTGCTGCCCTATGATCTATTGTCCTAAGTGCTATGCCTGTGACTCCCAATTAGAACCAAACCAGAGGTACCAGAAGCTGTCATTACCCTTAAGGTAAGTAGTCATCCTGATTTAACCATCTTTTGTACCTTCAACCTTAGCCTAACAGAGCTAGTCCCACACCTTCATCCCTGCATTGACCACACAGACATCTGAAGTGGTAGCTCCAGGGATGGAGGAAATACACCTGGGATTTCTATGCCCAGGAAATTTTATGTGTTTATTTTGTGTAGGCTTATGACAACACCTCAAGCCCAAGTCCTGAACAGGGTTTCTATCACAGTGCATTGGACACAGACTAAATAATGATCTGATCTCCAAACGAAGTAGCATGAAATACAGACGGAAAAGTGCTAGGGGGTCTGTAACTGCAACAGCTACAGAGTAGAAGCTACACCAGGATTGCTTTTCATTTCCACACCTACTAATGGTCACAGATCAAAATCAGACTGGCTTGTGTCTATTTGGGGCATATAAATTAACCAAAGCCAGCAAATTAAATGCTGACACATTTTTTATAATGCAGAATTATATTAGTGATCAGATAATAGAATATCTTTGCCTTGAAGCAGTGCTCCTCTGACATTTCACTCGTTTGTCCAATATTCTCCTTTCTTCCAGAAAAAAAATCTTTTATTATTCACAACTTTAAATCTAAAAATCTAGGCAAAATTTGTCAGAGGATAAAGTACAGTAGTATTCTGCTAGAGTTTCTTAGAATCTTTACATCTGCATTTCAGTATTAATACCTTTTTTATTAGTTAATTTTACAAAATTACACTCCTTACATATTTCATGAAGTGTTCAAATTATGAATAAAAAAAATTTAAATATTCCCTAGGCTACAAGTTTTACTAAAGTTCTTTTAAATTATCAATTTATTGAAGTACTTTGTTTCTTCCATAACTTCTTCCCTGAAGTGTCTCATTTTTTATTTGATGGCAAACAAATTGTCTCCATCCCAGACAGATGAAAAACTGAGGTTCAAAAAACTTTCAGACAAAATGTCTAAATTGTTGAATGGATACAAAAGTGATGAAGTATTTAATTTTTTTTTTAATGGCTCAGTTTGACAGGTAAGTATTGCAGAGCTTGAAGCACCATTGTACCTCATGAAACCAATAATTTAATACTTCACAGATAAGGGGGATTGGTTTGCTTGATAAAGTGTGGTTGGATTTTGCAACAAGCTTTTGTCAAAATTCCCTACAATAATAGTGTTAAGGGAAAACAGGTTACTATGATATAGTACAGTCCTCACACTGATTAAAAAACAATTGATAGGTAAGAAACAGATTGCAGAAATAAGTAGTTTTCACAGCTGAGGAGTGTCATCTTTGGATGACACAGTTTTGGAACTGTGTCTCTCAACACATTTATAAATAACGTAGAAAAGTCAATAAATACCATAGTAACACATTTTGGTAATGTTACTATAATCTTTACTTGCAGGAAATATAAAGGCTGACTAGAGAATTACAACATTTTGTAAGAACCAGTGGCACAACACAGGAAGAAAAAGTTTGTTTCAAACAAATGTGAAGTGATGCATGTGGGGAAACTAAAATGCAATTATCTGTTTTTGTGTTTTTTATTACAAGAAATGTACTCTGCATTAATCATTACAACTCAGGGATGAGATCTGGATATTATAATAAAAAGTCCCTTCAAGCACCAGTCTAATGTTCAGCAGCAGTCAAAAACTCGTGTTAACAAGAAGAAAAGGCTTAGCAAAGAAAAGTTGGAAAATCCTTAAGTCAGCGTAAGTCACAGTGTATGCCATGATATTCTTGCATCCTGAGTGGGTAGGATTCTTAGTAACTAGGTAGTTGAAATAAGTAGGAAATCCAGAGAAGAAATTAGTGAGGGAAGAAAGATTGCATGGTATGCAAGTATGGAAAATCAGTGACTTAGGGAGGGTCAAGATTCATTTGTAAGTGCTCTTCTTGTAATAGAACTGAGGGCATCAGGTGAACTTAATACAAAGGCAGTCCAAGATGTAAAAAAAAAAAAAAAAAGAAAAAAAAAAGGGAGGTGGTAATTCACAAATTTTATATTTAGGTGTGCTATACTTTCCTACGAGTCACCATGGGTGTCAGAAATCTACCTTGGTTCAAAGCCTGGCCAGGCAGATCAACGGAGAAGAAACTCAGCAAATGTTGTTAATACTACATCCATCTCTGAAAATTCCCAAGCCACACATGGAAGAGCATTCAGCAAGACTATTGCTCTGTACTTCTTTTACCCTTATACTATCACCTTTTGTCTGCTTCAGAAGCAGAGGAGGAAACTGAACCTCTTGCCCAGCTGAGAAAGGCCAATCTCATGCTCTTTCTGTGAGCCCCCACCATCTGCTCCTGTATGCATTCTACATCTCACAGGCAATGGGGCTTACAGACTACACTGTGGCAGCCGAGGATGTAATTACAGAAAAATTTTCCTCAGCAGCAAAACCAGATGGCAGTGGCACTAGTAAGAGGGCAGCAAACTGTGGCAGGGGAACTAGAACAAGCAGCTGGGGTCAGGGGAAGAAAATTTCTTAAAGTGGCTTTGCTGCCAAAAACAATGTTTGTGCAGTTGACCTCTTCAGTAACTCAATCTGATGTCCTGAGCTAAAATAAAATAATTTTTATTCTGGTAAACTAGAGCATTTCAACAAGTAACAAAATTTATTTAAGAAAAAAATACTGAATTTGTGGAAATTTTAACTCCGGTTAAATAAATCTCTTTACTCCTTCTCTCCTTCCAAATAAACCAAAATGATTTTAGGTGACAGTTGTCAACAAGTACTCACCTCAAATATGAGGCAGCTGAAGTGAATGCAGAGAACAGATCCCTGCTTTGGCTTCCTTATGACACCCTAAGGGATGAAATATGAATGAGGGTGACAATTCCAGTTCTCCGAGGTGCACTGAGTGGCACAAGCAGTGGAGGAAAAATTTTTATTCCAACATCTCCTTCATATGAAAACAGCAGTATTTCACATGATAGTTTGCAGGTGTGGGGACTGTCAGCTGTCAAGGGACAATATGATGTCCTGTAGGGACATGAGAGATGGCTAAATGAGAGGGATCACACCCAGCCCTTGGGCCAAAAATTGAACCGTGCTGTTTTGACTCACCT
>VXBW01006649.1:135906-148812 GCA_013400375.1 Thinocorus orbignyianus | reverse complement strand
TTTTTTTTTTTTTTTGAAAGACTTTAATTACTACCCATCCTAGACAACACGGGTTTTACTTTTGATTAAGGTAGTCACTGGGTTCTTGATAATGGGTGACACACTCTATCTGAGTTTAATTAACTTTTTCTTTCCTTTTTTATTAGCTGCTGTAAAGTAAGAGAGAATGGAGGAGAAAGAAATTTCAATTTTATACATAGTAACAGATGTTTTTTGGTAGTACAGCAAAATTCTGACTTTATTAACTTAATGAGACTATCCTAATTAATCAAAACTTAGTACTGAAGTCACAATATGTCTTCTGGAGCTTGTGGAAGAAGTTCTGAATCAATTTAATGATTCCAGACTTGGCAAAAGGAGAGTGTTATGAAACCACAAGTTAATTGATTGATACTGGATTTTTACATACTGTTCAAAAGAAACAATAATAATATCACAATACCTCTGCATTTCAGAAAAGAAAAAAAAAAAAAAATCTTCCCTGTAGCAAATAACAGCAAGCAGATGAATCAAAAATCATACAAATGACAGTCTTTCAATAAATTCCACTTCACATATGCTTAACTTAAAACAAAAAGACTATTTTTATGTTAGAAGATTGTATTATACTGGTCAGCGTTGCAAATATCTTAGCAAATGTGGGTTTACTGACCAGGAATTCAGGAAATTTGTTATGTCAATTTGCATCTGATGGTAGGATAAGTTAGAGTATCGATAAATTTATGTTCCTATAGTAGGCAGCTCTTCAGGGTTTCATCACACCAAATGACTATCAATGCTGGATCCACCCCATCAAAAAATTTAAATCACAACTTTTGTCCTCTATCGTCATCAGTCAGGGATTCTAGAAATGAAATGTAGCTGAAAATTTTGAGGTAGAATCATAAACAGAAGTAGAACTGAATTTGTTTTTTCCAGTAGTCTGTTACTTGTCAGACTAATATAATAGAAAAATTCATGTTGGAAGATACCTTAGCAGATTTCTATTCAAATCTTCTGCCCAAGGCAGTGTCCCCCTGAATTCAGACTAAGTTGCTGTGGGCTTTCTCAAGTCTCCTCCTGGGAGAAGGATTTTGCAGCCTTCCTGGACAACCTGTTCTAATACATGACTGTCCTCATGCTGAGAAATATTCCTATCTGTCAAGTTGTAATCACCTCTTTTTCATTTTATGCCTTGAACTTCGTAAAAGAGGCCCCGTGTATTCAGAAACCTCCTTGCAGGGACAGGAAGGATGCTGTAATGTCCCGTCCTCCCCTCCCCCAAGCCATGTCTGCTGGTGACTGAATAAGCTTAGCTCTCTCAGCTTCTCCTCATAGGAATTATTCTCTGGCCTCAAGTTGTTTGTTGACTTACTGCAGCTTATCAATGTCTTTCTTGTATTGAGGTGTCCAAAATTGGATCATCTTACATTAAAAAAACTGATTATCTGTACCTCTTTGTAAGACAGACGATTTAAACTACACTCTTGGCTATCTTTCTAAAACTCAGCACTTTCAGGACTTATAGCAATATATGATGAACAAAAATATTTTTTAACATGAGTTTATTTAATTTTGGCGTGGCAAATATTCTTTGAGTGAAGTCAGCAAGTTTCATATTACCCAGTAATTAAATTTCACACAAATCTATAACAAATCCACAGTACATCAGCTTTTATAGTGAAAGCTCACTTAAGTATCTCTGGATGTATTAGTGAACTCTATGCATATGTTACATGATTAGTTACTGTTAGAAAGATATGTGGAAACAATTTCTGGTTAAATCTTCCATTCATATGAAAGGTGAACCCTTGTTTCCTACCAACATCTGTGGGAGATTTTCCATGAACTTCAACAGGAGTCATAATTCATCCAGACTGTACAAACAGTGCCTCTGTCTGAATATGAATCCAAGCACCAACCTATAAATAATAAATGTGGAATTTGAAATGAAAACTAGGCAAATGTTTTACAAAATGTGATGCCTGGATTACTTCCTAGATGCTGTATCAAACAGCTCAGGGTGACTTAGAAAGACATAAGCTACTTTAGGAATACCTTGTTTCTGGAAGAGGTGCTCTATGTCATGCCCTGAATCCAGCCATCTCATCTGCATCCTCATTTCACATGTTTTCTAACATCACCTCTCCCGCAACAAGAAAGCAGGAAGCACATGATTAACACTGCTGATAGTTGCTTTTGATTTACACTTTTATTGCTCTTCCTAATTACTGAACACTATTCAAGATGCTGGGAGCAAAAGCATTAGGTTAAGCCTTTCTGCAAACAAAAGTCAGACAGCAGGCTTGTCAGAGACCTGAAAATTTTGCTAAATCACATTAAAGTGAAACAACACTGCTAGAGCTGACAGAAACAAAAAGCTAAAGTTTTAGCTGAAGGGACAAAACCAGCTATCCCCATTTCTTGTGTCCATCATCTATACAAGTTCATGAGGAGGTATATGTGCTTTCATTCAACACTGTCTTACGTGCTGAATTTGGAAGTATCAACAACCATGATGGCTTTATTATTTTTATTTATTTATTTATTTCAGATTATCAGAGGCAAAGTAGAAATCTGGTTTTCTGTGGCTATTCAGTGCTATTTGGACAAGAGCTCTTCGGGTTTGGATCCCAGGCTCTGTTTTTCCTTACTCCTACCTACACACTGAATTCTTGGATACCCACTTGTCAGGTGAGTCTCTATTGGACTTTTTCCTCTTTCTTGGGTTTTTTATCAAGGCATCATGCCAAATATGACAGTTCACCCAGGAGCAGGTCTCCCATTGGCACTCGGCCTTCCTTGAAACCAGTGTATCTGAGTGAAAACAAAACATCGTCAGTGCAGTGCTGTTATCAGAAGGTACACTGCTAGGGCTGAAAAAAAGTGATGGGCTGTTTCTTGAAACAATACAATAAAAAGAAATTTCAGTGAAAACTTTCTAGTTAACTCTAGACTTCTAAAGGAGACCTATGTAAACCTCTCAGCTCAATTCCCAAACAAAGGCCAGAGAGCCACACTGTTGTTTCTGCCACAGAGGGTATGACAAAGTGCTTGATTTTGCAGCTTCCTGGTGCTTTGAGACTCACCCTGCCCCATCTAGGTAGGAAAGAACTGTTAATTGTTGCATACCACTGCTGGGCTATAGTTAAAGTTCAGCCTCAATCTTACACAGAGCCACCCTCCCATACACATCTGTACTACTTCCTGTAGACAGAGTGAATTGTCTCACTACTCAGACACACCTTTAACAGGAGCTAAACAACAAAGGAAAGAAGCTGAATTTTTCTTCGTAATCTAGTGCAGGCATCCCACTTGTTCCTGTCTGTTTCCCAGAAGCGCCATAAAATGCTTCTTGCAGGAGCAAGATAACTTCTTCCGTTTAAAGGCACGGAATGCAAGAAGTTGTAACCGGTAAGTGTGATATACTTTTTGCAAGTGTGATGGAGTAGAGACATCAGGGTAATGGGTAATAATGAAAAGCAAAATCAGCAAGCAAGTCTCCATAGTCACATAGACTAAACTGACTGTGTGACATTTCAATTCTGAGTGAATGCCATAAACCATAGAAAATACAGGTTTAATGAATATGTCTACATAAAAGCATAAACAAGACAAACCTTTTCAGTGCAGTGTTTATATTTACAGCACATAAGTTACAAGTGAAATTTACTCTGGGACGCGCTTCTGATACGAATGACTTTTCTTTAGAGAAATATTATCCATAATCATCAGATCACTGAGAGCAAAAAGAATCCATTAGTGATGTTGGGGATGATGAACTGAAGTACTGTTTAGTGGGTTTTAATTACGCTAAAAGATAAAAGTGCTTTGGGACGGGCATAAGGAAAATGAACTGACTTTATTTAAGCAAGTAGACATGTTTATTTCAAAAAATTTTGAGATAATTGTTTAGTACATTAATAAGTTTTAGGTACTCTGCAATTGTATTGTTTAACATTACCAGTCAAAACACTGAAAAACCATGATTCTTGGCCATAAAGATTTTAAGTTATGAGGTTTAAAAATACTTGCAAGATTTTTTCATCTTTTTTCTCCAGAGATATGCAAAATTCTCTCTGCAATCAGAATATTGTGACTACCATTATTTAAAACAGGAGGATTTCTCAAGCGCTCACAAGCACAGACTTTAAAATGGGTACCAGGAGTGAAATACTGACTTCACAGAAGTAAAGCGAAAGTATATCATTGATTTCAAGAGGACAGGATTTCAATATAGCAAAATTCATAATTAAATTGTGACATGTGGCACCTCTGCTGCCTGTAAATTAACAGAATCCCTCTGGAAATGCATTGTGGCCTGGAGTTTCATTTAAAACGGCTTAGGGCAGGGGGAATTCACATCGAACCAGGGCCTGGTTTCATTACCCTGTACTCCTTTAAACTGGTAGTCATTCTATTAAAATGATTTAGTGTTTTACCAGTGCCAGAGGAAATGAACTCATGTTCCTTGTCAGGTTACTGTGAATCGGTATGCTCCTCCACTCCTCTTACTGAAGCAGAGACACAACTGCTGTGTGTCACACTGACAGTAATGTCCCTTGCCCATACTAGTTACAGAACAGCATCTAGTTGTTGTTAGGAGTGAGAAGGGAGATGGTTTAAGTCCTGTTGCTGCTTCAAAATGTTCTTCATTTCCCAAGACAGAGAGCGTGTGTGCTGCTGTAGACATGCAAGGACACACGCACACCAAGTTCAACTTCAACATGTAGTAACTATCTTAAAATTCTGAGCTAGTTTCCCACACGGGAAGATAAATTTCAAAATGCCTTTTCCTGCTGTTATTGCATGAGCTTTTTCTGGGTTGGAATGTGCAACTCCCTGTTGACATCAACACCGTGTCTGGAAGACAAGCATTTCATTGCTACTTTCCACATTGGCTAATGCTGTAGCTATGACGTTCTGTTTCTGAGAGGTCTCGTGGTGCTTACATGAAACAGATATGGCAGTAGGTCAGATACAGTCACAAAAAAGGCACTTGTAGCCACTATTTGACAGATAAGCACTATTATACGCTTTGGCATTCTTGTGGCGCAGTGAGGATGGTGAGATACTGGAAGAGGTTGCCCAGAGAAGTTATGGCTGCCCCATTCCTGGAGGTGTTCAAGGCCAGGCTGAATGGGGCTTTGAGCAACCTGGTCTGGTGGGAGGTGTCCCTGCCCATGGCAGGAGGGTCAGAACCAGATGATCTTCAATATCCTTTCTAACCTAAAACATTCTACTATTCTATGATTAAGATATCTATTTTTGATTCTTGTCTCTCTTTCATACTTTAGTCTCTGTTAAACCACTCCCAGCCCTGTACCACCTCCCTAATCTATTGTCTTCCATGTTTCAGGGCCTGAAGTCCCTCAGAAGTGGAAATTGCGAACAATGCTGGCATGAAACATGACAGACAAAACCAGCCCTTTTGCATCCAGAACACAAGACATCATCCCATTCCATCACTTTTATCCATATACCTTGATAACATCCAGCTGGAAACTTGCATTATTTTTTTTTAGGTTAGCAGTTGCTAGTGTTAATACACTCTGTTACTAGCTTGGTCCAGCCCTTCTCTAAAGGTTCCATTCAGACGTTTTAGCGCATTGTCCCAGTATTGTCTAATACATTAATAAACATTCTATTGAGGGCTGTGTAAACAAAGATTCTTGCTTGGTTATTCATGCTGATGTATGCCTAAATATTGTCAAGTAATACAAAGAATAAAAACGTGACATCTGAGATATCTGCGAAATAGAGTATCCACCCCTGGGCTGCAGAGTCATCATGGCTCCAATAAGACAATTTTCTAATTGAGCACTAGGCATCATTTACCACTCATCCACTAACCAGATCTCATTTAAGGCTTTTCATTTGGGGAAAAAACACACATATGTTTTCCACAGAAAAAGCTTACCCTGCTTTCCACCTCCTTTTCAGCTTAACACCTCAGTAGGCTTTGTTGTCTGTAACATTGAATTTCTGATTATGGATAAGATGTTTACAACAGAGATGATAGTTATGAGGAGTGCATCTCAGAGCAAATTTAATTTGTTTCCGCTGTGCTGCAAAAAAAGAAAGAAAAAAAAGAAAAAGAAGTATAAACGCAATCTTGTTTATGGTTTTAGAAAGTCATACTCATTAAATCCATATGCTTGGCATTTCATGTAATTTGCTCTATAAAAAATAAAAATGCTATTTTTGTTTAAGTCTATTTGACTGCAGGGATTTGCCTCCCAGTTGTTTCTCTTCATTACAAACAGTTACCCAGGACAGATCCTAATATTCAGAGCTGTGTCCTGCTCAAATCCCTGCTGAACGTAAGAAAAAGGTATTTAGCTGGAATAATACCAGGATGGTAGTAGGGCTAGGGAACATATCTGGTTTAATAGGACTGACGTACATGGTTTAATATTAAGACCTAATCTAATCCTGCTAATGGAAAAATTTAATATTCTGATAGGATCACTTAGTGAAATAGAATATTATAGCCTATGTTAAGAAGGGAAAAAAAAACCCTAATTTGCACATGCTTGTTAACTCAGTATGTATTTTTCATTAGCAATCATATGATTCTAATCCTTAACCCAATACCAGTGTTTTCTTTTATTTGGTGGTTTCAGATAAAGCCCCAGTAAAGCTTTTTGTAAAATAAAGTCATATTTCACTTCAGCATGGTAAATTAAATGTGGTATTATTTTCTTCCTGATGGCTTTTTGGTTAAGGGGGTGCTACAGCCTCTTGTGTCCAACTGTACTGTGAGGATCAAACATACCTGCTATGTCACAGCATGGTAGGTTAAAAGTTATTCTATCCTAGACTTCATTTCTGGCAGGTTAGTCCTCCTATGGACACTATGACTGTCTCCTAATAGTCCTAAAGGAGCTGGTAAGTCCTTGATGCATAGAAATATAAATAAGGAAGTGCCAACGAAGTTTTACTTTGAGAATAAGCATCCAGGAGCTGAGAGGGATTAGAAACGGGGGATATTGCTGCCATCACTTTGAGTCACACACAGACACTCAAGAGGAGACAATAGTCATATCCTCAGTGAACATCATCCAGGGTCAAGGCCATACCTCTTCATTTCTGTAGGTTGCAGCTGGAGAAGGTTGTGGATACGTCTGTACAATGTGAGACAATAGTTATTCTAATTTCCCTGATCCAGGAACAGCTCTCAGGTATAGCTCACCTTAATTTGGAGATGAAACTAGGCAAAGCACAGTGCTCCTGACCCTCCTGATAATATGAAAGGCAAATTCAGTCTAGTACAGGCACAGGCAAATTCAGCCTACCGTCAACATAAAAGGAAAATCAAAATCCCAAGGATTTCAGATGGTTCTGAGATAACCTTGTTCTGCAAAGCTACTCAGAATAATTGAAGACTTTTAGTATAAAATTGAGTTAAAATCACAAAATCTTTAGCATATTTCCATACCTCAGCCATAATGTACTGCAATGGGAGCTTCCACTACTTGTTCCTTTCCTAATGAAACTTTGTTACTCACTTGTGTGGATCTCGAGAAAGGAGGGATTTTATATTTATCCTCTTTATTGATACTCTAACTTTAGTGTGAATGCTACTGGATTTAAGAATTACTGGACAGAAGTAATTACCATCTGTCAGCATAATAAGATAGATACAATGATCATGTCAGTGTTTTTCAGCTGTGTCCAAATGTTCTCATTAATCTATGTTAAAAAAAAAAAAAAAAAACAACTAACTTACTGAATATTAAGTCTTAAATTCCCAAATGTTTTTTTTTTTTTCCAGATGACATGATCATCAAAATTCTACTGTATATGTACAGTTGAAAGAATATTTCGTACCAAAATGCCATGAAGTTAAGTATTCAAAGGCCTAATATACCATTCCACTCTTAGTCTAATCTATCTTGAACAAATCTTTCACATACACAGCTATTTTGGAAGTTCTAAGTCATACATATTCATAGGGCAGTTATTACAGATACAGTAATTGCTGCTTTACATGCTCCACAAGATTTTATAAAATATTAATTGCTTATTATTCCTATTGCAGGTGGAAACACTGGAAAGATGGCTCCCTCCTGCAATATAATAAATTCATTTTGAAGCTTTTTTGTTGTACTTTGACACAGAGATACGTGCCCTGAAACTTGGCATTGTCTCAAGCTGCAAGATGCCATTTTGGCTTTCAGTTGCCACAAAGTTTACATTTTGACACCTTTAAAGACAAGACTCTTGTAGCAGTAAGGTTTCATTCCTTAGGTGTGTCTAGGCTGTGAGATGGGCATGTGACATTGGATTCCTCAGGGTTGGTACACTGATCTTTGAGATAAGAGAAGATGATCATGTGGATGTAATTTCTCTTCATGGTAACAAGGCCATAAAGGAACTCATAGAATGTCTAAGGTTTTCTGATGTGCAACTAAGACCTGTCCAGGGCACACACCTTCAGAATTAGGTTCACTTCAAAAACTACTTAGATAAAGACAGTCAGAGAATCCCTGCACTGAGAGACTCCATCCATATGTACTACATACAGACTAGTGGCTTATCAGACATTTGGGAGGAGAAGATGGAGCTCATTCTGAAGAAGATAAGTGAGCAGAAAAGAGAATAATTGTTTGTGTCCCTCCTTAATGGCTAATGCAGAGACTTGAAAGAACAGTTGGAACGGTGAAGACTCTGGTAAGATACATAGGCGTTATAAATTAAGTTCTTGATTTATTTTTAACTGCTTTAGTTTGGATTTGATAGGAAGCAATTTAATTAAAATTATGTACCTACTTAACTAATTTCTATTGCACATAGCCATTCAGTCCCTTGGACGAGACTGTGGCTACTTTGAAGCAAAAATCCCCTGACGTGTGTAGTGTGGACATCAGACCTCCAGGACCAAAAATTTCGTTCTTTTGCTGCTCTCCTTTCAATCTGCACTACTTTTGAATGTGCAGCACACTCCTTGTGGAGATTCTTGATTATGGAGTTTAATCCTTTTGGGAACAACAAAGTGGACTGGCAATCTGCTGATCTCTTTAGGTGTCATGAATTCAGGGTTGGACTCCTTCAGGGAGCTTCTGTCAGAAAGGCGTGCAGCAACAGTCATTCAAGCACCTCAGATGAAGACTGCAAAGATCTCAAAAAAGAGAACCAGAGTTCAGAAATATCAAGCTTCCAAAATTTTCAAATGGGTGTTGTCTTCTGAAATCATACCTCCATTGAACAGAAAACTTTCACAGTGCGTTTCAGCAAGGTACAGAGGCACAGAGGTTTACAATTACCTAGTCTGGATCCTGGAAATAGTACAAGCCCAGAAAAATGTGGTTTATGTGGGATCCTTCAGCAACCAAGCTCTCTTTTCTTCACAACTACAGAAAATTATGTCATACTGTAGCGTGCAGTTTGCCAGTAGGGACCTTGAGCAGCCCAGGAATAGACAGTCCATTATTTCAGCATTACAAACATGATTATGAGCAACATCAAGAAAGAAAACCAGAAATAACCTATTCTTAACAAACATCTTACTTATTCTCTGAAATGAATTTTATTAAACAGAAACAACCAGGCATCATTCTGACTATAATTCAAATTCACAGAGAGAGATAAAAGATATCCTTGTACAGGCTACAAAAGCTAAAAAATATCTTCCAGTTTGCTCAATTTCAATTGTAGGTCTGGTATCTAAAATGAAATAAAGGTTTAATTCTGCAAAACTCCTGAAGGCATCGTATAAATAATCTATTGAATTGTTATCAACCATAATAATATTGTGGTCAGTAATATTTATATTTCTGAAAAGTTGAAAGCTAAAGAAGTAGCCAGAAAAATTATCAAGTGCTTTTTTTTTTTTTTTTTTTTTTTTTTTTTTTTTACCCAGGGTTGCTGGAGACCAGAAAAATACCATCATCACTGACCTTTCAGCTATTTCTGCTTTTCAAGTGTTGTATCCTTGAATCTTCATGCAGGCCTTGGTTCAGATGTCAGTTGCTGCAATCTAGAAGAAGCTGACTTCATCAGTGCAACAGAGATCAAAATCCAATCAGTACTTTTACTGAATTTGAATATATTTCCCTTGTAGAGCTGCTAAATTTCTCTAGGGATAAGAACATTACTTTTCTGGTTAAGCATGCTACCTGTTTGGCAAACAGGGAAATGTACAAACACTAATTTATTTCTCTTCCACAGGCTTGATTGAAACTATTGGAAAGTCCTTGATATATTTACACAAAGTAAACTTGCCTGAGTTTCACTTAGGATTTTTTAGGCTATTCATTCTCTTATTTATTCAGGAAATTTCAATGGGTCGTTTGTGCCCAGCAGATAGAAGCTGCCTCAACAAAAGAGTAGATTTTGTGAGGTCTTTTTATAGTCCATATTTTACATGACTGTGATCTACCTAATCAGCTGTATTGATCTAGCACTTTGGTAGAGTAGCTGTAGTGCATTAAGTGCTACAACGTGGTCTTAAATGGCATTCAAATTTAAAGCAATTTGCATCACTGATGTATTCTTAATGGCAAAGAAATAATTCAATACAGTGTTACAAAGGCTTGAAGACTTAACATTAAAAAAAGCTTTCCTGAAAATATATTCTGGGAACATCTTGTAAATCTTGGACAACATGAGTCATCCTTTCCAAATTCATGCCAAATGAACCTGTCAAATTATATACTACCTATTTGAAAGTTAAATGAGACAGTTTTCTCACAGGGAATATGCTCATTGATTATCCCTATGAATACAGCTCGCTTCTGTTAGTGAGAAGTCTGTTAATAGGTTTTCTCACTGTCATCGAGTAGCAGAATTCTCAGTGTAAGAGTTAACAAAACTGTGTATATTAACTAAAGACATGCATAAAGTAAAGGAAGAAAACCCTGAATACTGTGATGAAGCAATTCAAAGTGGACTCAGAAATTCCCCCAGCATACATTTCCTCCATAATCACAGTCACCACCCAATTCTATCACTTTAAATTACATAGATGCTTATTCACAGAATCACAGAATCACAGAATGATATGGGGTTGGAAGGGACATCTGGAGATCATCTAGTCCAACCCCTTCGCCAAAGCAGGTCCTCCCAGAACAGGATCTCCTTCATTGAGTCATCAAGACTAAATGTGGCTAATAGAAAAAGTCTGATCAAGCTTTTGGACATGTTTTATAAAGACTTTTTAGTTAAACTTTTTTTCCAAAGTATTTTTGTGGGATTTTGTTTGATTGTTTGCTTGTTTGTTAGATTCTTCTGTGCTTGATGGTTTTCTGCTTTTGTTGTTGGTGGTTGTTTTGGTTGTAATTTTTTTTATGTGTTTGTGGGTTTTTTTTCCATTTCTTTGAGGCCTTTGAGGTTTTTTTTGTTTGCTTGTTTTTCTTTTTGTTTGTTTGTTTACAGTAAGAAAATATAAAATCTCTTCTACTTTTAAGTTCTGGTATGGCATTTCCTATGACATTATGACCACATAAAATACTGAACACCGGAATTTTTGTTTAGCAGTGTTCTATTTTTAAAAAGTCAGAGAAAAACTCATTCTCTGTTGGAAACAATCTAAGTACTACTGGTTTTACCTTATGAGAAAAATTTTGTCTGCTTCAACAAGCTCACCAGGCCTGAAATTTTAATACATGGTTTCTATTTCCTTGCTAACCTCCTTTGGAGAGAAACTTGGGTTACACTTTCTCAAATGATGTTTCTCTTGAAATATCCCAGAGAGACCCTCCTTTTTTTTTTTTTTTTTTTTCATCTTTTTTTCTTTTTTTCTTTCCAGACTTCAGACCAGGAAGACCATACTATTTTGCAGTGTATTAGAAAATACTTTTCCTTGTTCAGATAGACAAGCACATTATGATCATTCACCACTTCTTGCCTTCTTAGAAAAGCATTTCCCATGCTCTATATGGACCTTCTCCAGCTGACCTGCTGAACATCTGTCTCCTTTTACTCTACAAGAACTAATGTCCTCGGAGCTAATCATTAGTAGTTCAAGGTCTTTCCTTTCTTATCTGTTCAAATACCACCCAGCCCTTTCATTTAACTCTTCATTTTATATTTCTCTTTCTTTCTGAAATTACCTATACCTAAGTGTATTTAACCCAACAATGCACTCTGGATTCAAAACTAAAGACTAATTCTTGTACATTTTATCTTATGCCTTAGTTGTTACTTCTCAGTACTGTTCCTTTTTTCCCCATTCCTATCTATTGTACAAAAATATACTCCTGTCTAATGTTTAGCCATTTTGGTATCCCTCCTAACCAATTATTTTAATTTAGTTTTCCTTTCCTAAATAAAGGCAATATGGGATAAAGGGGAGGTTAATAAAAACCACAACCAATAAAACCAACACAAAGTACCTCCCCATTCACTTACTAATTTGTCTCTTAATATTCCAAGGCTCATAAAGAAAAATATATAGGAATGAATGTATTAAGATTCTGATCATGCGTGTTAATCTATTTTTTTTTAATACTAGATAATTCCCAGATGCTTCTCATAATTACCTATCCTCATTTAGTGGTAGCAGAGGAGAAAGGCTTGCAAATTTCTTATATTCACATCCAATTGGAACAAGGTCACTGCCTAGACCCAAGGACAACAGCTGACAGTAAAATCTTTCTTCATTCCACTTTCTATCAGAAACTAATACTATTAGTTACATCTTTGTGAGAAAGGACTGAAAATTATGATATTGTATTGCATTAGGCTTCCAGAAATATATTTAAAACCTAGAGGTCTGCTTTTATTCTTTTTTTGTCTTTTTTTTCTGAGTGTAGTATTTTCACAGCCTTTATGACAGATGTAATTCTCTACATCATTAGAGACTTGAACTCTACAATGAAGGCCAAGTATGCAGAAAGTGAAAATAAAGATAGATAATAAACAATCTTTTAAAATGCCTATATGTAACTAGAGCTGCTATGATTCTCAAAAAAAAAAAAAAAA
>VXBW01006649.1:112301-135870 GCA_013400375.1 Thinocorus orbignyianus | reverse complement strand
TAAACGTTACATCCCTGACCTACCTTCTGCAAGATACTGCAGTGAAGAATTGACCATCAAATTTTTAAAGCTTAAATAAGTCACAGAAATTTAACCAGATATTTTTCCTGATCATCGTTTTAACTTGACAGCATTTTAAACAAAGAAGCTATGCAGTTCATTAATTCTTGCAAATGGTCATTCGTATGACTTATTAGTACAGATTGGAGGATATATACTTTTCTTTATATTTGGAGATGTACAAGAATCAGCCTCATCAGGAATAATGGTAATTATGAAGGCATATATTTTACACTCCCTGTTTTCACCTGGGTGAGAATAACAACCTATTAATATTAGGACATTAAAGACAAGCACCATACAGATTGATGAAAACAATTAATACGGAAAAAATGTGGCTGCCTTTTGACTTTAAAACAATATTTAACTTTAATGCACTTCATGGTTTAAATACTTTATATGGTCACAATTCTATATAAAACATTCATTTAAATTCTTAATTCCTTGTTATTGTAACCAATGAGATTTTATTCATCTGCTTTTTCTTTGTAATGTAACGTAATATTGAATGGAATTTGAATGTAACATTTTGAGGTCAGGATAGGGAAGAGGGGGGAAAATTCTTGAAAGAACAGATAGATTCAAAGAAATATGAAGGAGAAAATGAGCAGAAAAAAAATAAGATCCAAAAGTGAGAATGAGTTGTTGATTGTCCATAGAAGGGGAAAAAAATAAAGAGAGTGTCGTCATGTACAGGAGGAAGATAGGAAATTATGTTGCATGAAGGGGTCAAGTGCTGGGTCCTGCACTTGAGTAGAACAACCCCATGAACACCACAGGCTTGGGGAAGAGTGTCTGAAGCTGCTTGGCAGAAAAGGACCTTGGATTGTTGGTCAACAGTCACTTGAATATGAAACAGCAGTGTGCCCAGGTGACCAGGAAGGCCAGCAGAATCCTGGCCTGTACCAGAAACGGCGTGGTCAGTAGGACTTGCAAACATTGTCCTGTTGTGCTCCTCAGTGGTGAAATCCCATCTTGAATACTATGTTCAAGAAAGACATTGAGGTGCTTGAGAGTGTCCAGAGAAGGGCAACAAAGCTAGTGAGGGGTCTGTTGCACAAGTCTTATGAGGGGCAGCTGAAGGATCTGGGGTTGTTCAGGCTGGAGAAAAGGGGGCTGAGGGGAAACCTTACTGCTCTCTTCCTGAAAGGAAGATGTGGTAAGGTAGGAGTTGGTCTTTCTCCCACATAACAAGTGATAGGACAATCAGGCTTAAGTTGCACCCGGCAAGATTTGCATTGGACACTAGGAAAAATTTCTGCACTGTGAAAGGGCAGCTAACCATTAGAACAGGCTGCCCAGGGAAGTGGTTGAGTCACTGTCCCTGGGGGTATTTAAAACCAGCAGAGTAGACCTGGTGCTGAAGGACATGGATTAGTGGGGGACTTGGCAGTGCCAGGTTAATGGTTGGATTTGATAATCTTAAGATCTAAATTCTAAGATTTAAAGTTCTTTCCCAATCAAAATGATTCTATGAATATCTATGAACTTCTATGAACTATGAAAGCTTCAAAACTAGGAAAAAAAACCAAAACACATGTAGAGGTAAAGATAATGTTCTGTGAATTATGCATTTCCTTAAGAGTTAAATTGATTAATGTCTCATTAATCCTTTTTTCACACATGACTTGCCTTCTCCTGAGTTTTTTGCCAAGTCAACTGATGATAGAACTATTTTCAATATCTTTACCTTTAGTGTTGTCTCTGTATGTTCGGGTGTACCATTTCTCTGCTGCTATTCCAGACATGCACTTATTTTACTATTATGCCTGGTTAACAGTTACCTTATGAGACTCATGATTTTGTTGAAGTGAATGTTACCATTTCTTTATGTGATTTTTTGATAGTCTGAGCCACACCTGCTCACCTGCACATCTTAAACTCTTGCTTTTGCTTCCTTCACCACGTCTGCTTTTGTACCCTTTCTTGAGTCTTCTTCTGAAGCCGAAGTTCTTGAATCCCTTTTTATACTGTTCGTTCATTGACAAGCATGCTGAGACAAAAGGGACAGCCTAATAACAAGGGACTACCTGAACCCGGATTGAAGCATGAGACAGTTTAAAATTTAAAATTTAATACACTTTAGGAAGTGATGGGGGAAAGATAAAGAGCAGAGATGAGACACTCATCATAAAGAAACAAAACACAGTGGGATAATCCTAACAATGTGCAGAAGTGTGAAAGGGTGGAGAGATAAAATGTCACCCTCTCTGACAGCACCTTGAGGATATAAAATGCACATCCAAAATAAGTAGGTGTATGCCAACTAGAGAAGAACCTAGGAGATGTAAAAAATATGCTGTGTCTGCAGTTTTCAATGCTGTTACAGTTAATTTAGACCAGGTTATCTTGTGTTCGGGATGCGTGGTTACAAGAAATTGGGAGCAAAATTGTTTTAGTTAAAAAAAATAAAGATTCCATTCTATAGTATTGCAGTGATCACTGCTGTATTGTTGCCACAGTGCTTAAGCCTTGTTTCCTATGCCTCATAGAACCACAGAATCATGGAATGTTTACAGTTGGAAGGGACCTTAAAGATCACCAAGTTCCAAGCCCCTGCCATGGGCAAGGACACCTCTCACTAGAGCAGGTTGTTCAAAGCCCCATTCAGCCCTGCCTTAAACACTTCCAGGGATGGGCTATCAACAACTTCTCGGGGCTACTTGTTTTTGCTATACAGTACTCTGCCAGTTTCTCTGACCCTTACACTGCTGCAGAAATATTATAACATGTTGAGAGGAATCCCTCTCCTGCTCCAAACAGCTGTCTGTGCTGTATACTGGAAAATATGCCTTGGTAATGTCTCATCTGGACAGTTTCTTACTCTTGTATCATATCACTAGAGCATCAGCAGCACATTACTGGCCATTTGGGTGCATTTAGAATTTTCAGGATCTTCTTTAGCATCCTTTCTGAAGCTGATACTCACACTGCACATCTATTTTTGGTCTAAAGATCAAGTGAATTGCTCTTTTTCAAAGTCCCCAATGTTACTTTAATTTTGCATACTTCTCTGACATATTTGTCAGGGCTCTATAAAAAAAAAAAACAAACAAACATGTCTTTGTCTGCTGTTTAGACTTCAGAGGCCTGCAGAAACCACAGCTGATTTGCAGGACAAGAATTATTTAGAAGTTTATGTTTTCTTTGCCCCTTGGAAAGTTCCCAAGTTTCTATTCACATTTGTAACACTGTGTACCAAATGTCTGGGATTCACAGGCTTCAGAGCAGATGGGCATCCATACACAAGGTGAGACCCTTTTCACATTTGTGGTACTGGTAAATCCATAATGGATCTTAAGAGTATTCAAGAAATCAAGAGATACTACGTCAATATGCCCTCTCTCTGACCATTTTTCTCAAGTGCCTAATTTCCATTTTTCTTTCTTGTTCTCCTCTTCCTCTTCTGAAATCAAACTAAATGCTTGATGTTCACATGTTACAGATCTAGTTTACATGGGAATAGGCAGTACACAGCAGAGGCTGTACTCCCGTGTTCTTCTGCATATGAATTATATACAGATGTGATCATATTTAATATTTCATATGCATATGAATAATACGTATATGAAAGAGCTGTGTCCTTGTGCATATGAATTGACTGCTCCTCTGATGCCCTGTCCAAAGCAGAAAACAAACAAGAAAAGCTATCTGCCATCATTTTGACAGTTGCTCCTTTTTAATTCCCTTACCTCAAACCCGTGTAAATTCCTGAATTATATTCCTGATCTAGTTTTTCTATTGTCATTTCACCACTGATGTCCCCAGAGAAACTTGCAATGAATATAGGAATACCTCTTCTTTGCAGAATGTATTAATTTCTTCTTTTATGGATGCATAAGGATTAATGGGAATTGGTGTAATATAGTCCACTGGTCTACACAGGAGAGTTCTCCGAACTTCAGCTTGCCCTTGTCACACTGAATATTACCTTATGTGCTATTACAGTGCTTGTTGGTACTCATACTGCTTTCTTTTTTCTCCCTCATCACCCCATCATAAGCTATTAACACAGTTTTCTTACCAATAGTACTAATTTGCCTGCTCAGCTCAAAATATGTAATGTACAGCCACAATATATGTGGAATGCCTACACTGCATAACAGAGAGATGCAGTGATGCCTGCACTGGTTTGTTTCCTATAACCCCACATTGTTCTTGCTAACTGCATGTTTTTCTTCCTACCTGCGGTGTTACGTGTTGACTAAAATGTGATTGTGGTGGCGTTCTTGTTAAGCCACCTATCTTGCTCCTATAGTTGATGTCTCTCCACTAGTTCTGCAGGAAACGGTTATTGTCTCTGTCTTCCTTTTCCAGGACAAATCAGCTTCTCTTAGGATTTGGATCAATTTTTTTCTAGGCTTGAGTAATTTCTCTTCTGACATCTCCCATAAACCCAAGTTAGGGAAAGATTGCTTGATAAGTTATTTTGCCCTTCATTTGGGAGTTTTTCATGTTTTCCAACTACAGGTGCAGGACAATGGTCATGGTACGCCTTGAAATTCTCTTTTCTTCTTGTTAACAGAGCACAGATACCTTTCTCAAGGTCCAGTGCATTACTTCTTAGATCTCAGTCTCTGTGTTCTCATCTGAGTTTTCCCAGTGAGAACAGATAAAGGTTTCATTATTTTCTGTTTCTCCTAAATGGAAATTTAAGTCAGCACTAAATATAATTTACATTGTTGCTGCTGTTTACATGTGATTTGTTTACTTTAGGAATCCCATTTTCCCTATTATCTTAATCTGGCACGATGTCTTAGTTTCTATGTACAGCCTTTTGGGCACATAATCACACTGCCTACTCTACTAAGAGTCTTGTGTAAATGATTAGTTTTCACCACATTACGTGCAACTGTCAATAGTTAGCAACTAGAGATAATTCCATTATGTCTAAATTACATTGCTTCTTTGGTGAGAGAACTATTCCTGGAGAGGCTGCAACCATAGCTAGCAATGTAGGTATGCAGCTAGTGATTCACTTCTTACTGCTGCCACTAGAAGTTCTTCTTTCCTACACCCTGTGTTTCCTCCTAGAGCTGAGTGCAGGCTGTTGCCTCCAAGGTTTTACCAATCCCATAGTCATTCCTTCTGCATTTCTGTCATAAAAAAGACTTCAGCTAAACAGGATGTCATCTCTCTGGTGATGAAATTTTTCTAAAGAAGGAAGTGGGAGTATAGATCATGGCTCCTACACACCATTTATGCTCTTGACATTCCAACCCCCATTCATGGTCTTGCTGATTAATTTACCTGGACAGACTGCTGTATCTATGCAGATGTCAACAGAAGGTCATGTGTGGGTAGAAACCATATGCAGGAATAATTGAAGATTAGGAATGTATACGAGACCTTTACATTGCAGGTTGTCTTTTACAACAGTTTGTTTTTTTTTTTAAATATAAAAGTCACCTGGGACATGTCTGCTGACCGGTGCTATATAATAATGCAAAACATCACTTACTGAAAGGACAAGGTTATGCCAGGATTAAGTCATGATCATACAGACAGAGTCTGTGTGCCTATGCCTCATCTATTTTCACTGACAATTTGTAGCATTCAGACAGTATTTTCCCAAGTATAAGAAACATTTTTATCAAGAACAAGCATAATCTTATTTTCACATTTTCATCATAATAAGATTTCTTCAGGTTTCTTCCTTCCTCCAATAAGAAAATACTTTTTACCTGTATGACAAGAAAAAACAACCCCCCGGACAACAACAAAAAATGCCTACTAACTGCTGAAGATGATTGCTTGTTTTCCAGACATTGACCATAGTAAACTGAGCAGTGAAAATTAAGCACATTGCAACTGCTGGTAATAACTAAATGGCTTCTCTACTCCCTACATTACTCTTTAAAATGAAGAGAAAATGTGATTGTAATGGATATATTCTCGCTCCAGTGAGCTAGGTAACAATATCAAACTTAGATTGCCTAATGCAAGTAGTCCTTGGATCTTAGAAATGCTGTAAATTGTTGGCATAATTTCTTCTGCTGTAAAACTCAGACTTGCTGACACAGACAGACCAACATAGCAGTTTAGCAAGTGCTAAATTATTGAAATTTTTTGAAAGGTGTTGTCCATGGGTTGGGAAAGAAAAAGGACAATCAGAATTTAGCATTTCCTGCTTGCAAATATGAATACAGGGTACTTAGACATAATTTTCCTGTGTGATTTGGGATGGTTTAGGGTAACAAAAAGGCCCGTTTGTGTTAAGAACATCTACTCAGAGCCTCCAAAAATCTCCCAGCCTTGTGCACAACCATCTGAAGGTGCAATACTTCATTACTCTGTATATACTACATGCTGTTGATAGGCAATCCAATCTAACACATAGATAACATAGTCAAGAGAATCTAGAGAGCTACCTAGCTTTCCTTAGAGCAGATACCTACATTTGTTCAGCTGAAGAGCTTTCTGTGCCCTAGTGTTCTAAACTTAGGTATTTTAGCCTGTAGCTCAGTCTTGTCCTTGGATCCCATCCCCAGGCCTGTCATGGGTTGGCTGTGGCTACCTTTCAGAACAGTGATTTCTGCCCAGAGATATGTGTCTACTGCATCCTTGGGCATACTAGATGGAACAACAGATGAAAGAATCAGAATTTCAAAGATGATGCCAAGGAGCTCAAAAAGCTTAATCTAATATTCATGAAAAAAATCCCTAGTGGCTTTTAATACCAAAAGAAACCTATCTACTCTTACCAGAATTCCCAAATATCAGCAGCTGACCAAAAATAGAGACTTGATATCAATAGTAGATCTTGCATGAATCACTACAGCTTTCCTCCTCTACCATCACCTTTACTATGCTTTCTCCACTGCAAAGTCTTAGGAGGTGAATTGTCCATTAATATGTCCAATTTATTTTCCCAGAAACATTTCCATAACTTCAAGGACCTCTAGTGCCAGTGGATTGGAAGCTATGTATAAAGTGGCATGCATTAGCAGAACTCAATGATGTTTTTCACACAGGGGAAAACACTACATGGAAAACAGAGCTAGAAAGTCCTGAGTGTAAGAACATAAATATATTAATGTGTTTCTTGGACCTGATGCTCCATTAGAAGCATGGAAGAATTTTGTTAACCCTTGTGGAGAAAGAAATGCAGGATTTACAGCATTCAGTCCCATGTTCACAGACTCTTCCTTTGATGCATTCTGGTGATCTTGCACTACCTGTCACTGTGTTCTTGTGCCAGGTTAGTTTTTTTGCTAAGACTGTATTATATAGACTACCGCTTTTAACTATCCTTGTTGTTTTCTTGCATTAAAATGGATCATGCAAATTGGAGAAGAATGGTAACTCATATCACATAACTGCTAAAGGCTTGAGAAAAAAAAAAAAAAATTGCTTAAAAAAGAGCTTGAAATATGATCTTTAAACTAATTTCACTTATAGTGCTGCTGGTCTAAAAAATATCTGCAGGCAGGCCAAACTAATTGCATTTTGTTGTCATTCAACAGACAGCAGCTGAAAAGGTTATCTCAATACCATATTGTGAAATACTTCTCTCAAACCTATGAGAAGATTTAAGCTCTATCACTTTTAAGACTTTTAGACAAAAATAATCTTACCGTGAGGAAGCTGATGGATCATAGCTATCATCACTATCCATTTCTCACTCATACCATCCAATGTTTCGAGCTTTTCCTGAGTCATATCCCATATTATTCCAAATTTACCATGAAGAACTGTGAGTTAAAAGTAAAGACAGACAGCTAATGAGCACAGATGGTAACTTCTGTCCTGTTGAAACTTGTTTGTAATTCAACAGAAAGACTTCAAATTCCTCAATATTTTCCCTCAATTCTCCACATCACTCTTCTAGTGTATTTTAATATAAAATATGGTCTTATCTTGAAGCAGTTGTTATTTATTGCATATTCTATTATTTTAAACATTTAGAACATTATGTAAGTTTTCAGTTGTCTTCATAATTTACCCTATAATTTTGAAACTTATTTGAAAAACTCTTGATGTTCTGAAATGCTGTTGGTGAAAACATAATGATGCAGAATTAAAATACAAGAAGGCAATAAGAGATGATTTGGACAATTGCAAGGAGCTGACAGATAGGCAAAATCACCTGGAAGAGACCTGAATCCCATCTGAATGTCAGGCAGGATATCTGGAACATCTCAAATAGCCTTTAACATCTACATTCAGCTGAATGGCTTCCATCCTTAAGTTGAACACATAGTGATTTATGGTACATTGAGGAGACTTGGGTGTTAACAGATACTTGGCAACAGAAAGATGCTGATCCTTCTCCCATATGTACTGTACTGTTATCCCATCAACTCAGTATGTTTTCAGTAACCTAATTAATGTGGCTACCAGGACAAACATCTTATTTTCTATTTACATGAGTACTGGCAGAAGACCTAGAAGAAAGAGGAATTTCTGTAGCTAAATTCCTATTGTACTGTATCATTTTATGCTCCCTTACTACCCAACTCCGTTACACCTAAAGACACCTACAATACTGTATTCTGACTGAAATTTTACCAACTAATGCATCTTGCCACTGATTATTTCTATGGGATTCTGTTAAACTTCAGAGATATATTTGTGGTTCAGTAAGTATTCTCAAAAACAGTCTTACCCAAAACATAACAAAGAGCTGCCCCCTTTTTATTCAATATTCACATTAAGAACACTCCAAGTAACAATGCACAGGCAGATGCAGAATGTGTGTTTCTGTGTTTTTGTGTATGTTTGCGTGTACCCCATCCAGCCCAACAACTTCCCTACTATGGCTGCAACACATAACAGTCCAGCTTTCCATGAGTTTAAGTGAAACTAACTGTAGGCTGCTCCAGAAAAGATCTTTATTCTCCTTTAACTCTGCATCTCCACACATTCATATGGAGATCCTGTTGATGATGTACCTGGGCATGTGGTTAACCACACCAGTTCCTTGCTTTAGCTGAAGATTAACTCACTGAACTACTTTCTGGTTGGAAATTAATGTGTATGACAGCACAGTTGCACAGTGGTAGATGAATACTCAAAAGAAAAGGTAAAGAAGCAAAATATATTTTATGCACTTAATCAGCAGCTGCAAAGGCAATAAACCATCTTTTCTGCTTTATCCTCTGATCTTTTCTCAGACGTTATAATCAGTTCCATATTCTCTTTTGTCTTAATTTAGATATGTGGAAAATTAAACAAACAAACAAACAAATAAAAAAACCCCAAAGACGAAACACAAAACTGCAGTGAAAAAAGCAAAGATTAATAACTTACTCATATTTTAAAATTTACCTTTTCTCTATATTTTCTTCAGACTGAAACAGCTATGTACAGCTACTCTGTAATTACTAAAAACTGAAGAGGTCCTTTTTTTTTTTTTTTTTTTTTTTTTTTTTCCCCCCAAATTAATGGCTTAAGGATTATTTTATAGCTCTTCCTGAATTCTGGTTAGCAACTTTATCAGTGTGTTATCTCTGAGCAGTGATAGATGTGGGTGGTTATTTGCTTTATGGATTCTCATTTGATTAATGGTCTTTCTTCTGCTTAAAAATACATGTCTTTTATAATCTGCAAACACAAAGTCCTGAATGGCCATCTGCATTCAGTTTTCATCAACATTCTCAGCAGTTACTTAAATTTCCCATGACGTCTGTCTGTGTGTGTGTTTTATGAAGAGGCATAGAAGGGCCACACTTAGCATGAGTGGAAGACAGAACCTTAGGCATGAAGACTTCTCTGTATTTCAGCTAATCTAAAATAAAATACTTTAATTCGAGTCTGTCTGCTGAACATGTATTGGTGATTAAATGGAATTTTTAAACCAGGTGGAGAATGTGAAGGTGAACAGATCTTTTGATTGCACATTTCCAAGCAGCAAAAGTTGCTTCATGGAATAACAGCGACATTTATGATACAGCACTTCATTCTGGCCCAAACAGACACTGGTGATGTCTCATATACCTACCAGCACAGGGGTCACACCACCTGCTGTGCAGTAGCATTGCACTATGAACTCAAGGCTCCACTGAAAAGAAAACATAAAACGTTTGCTGAATCTTGCACCTTAGGGTTCAAGATCTCTTCTTGTTCTCAGACATGGAGTTAGAATAATATGAAGAGTCACAGCTGCGGTAAATGACTTTTCCATAAGTGTCGTTTTCATTACACCTTCCTGACTTCAGTAATAATTAAAAAAGCTAAAACATTAAGTTTCTTCCTGTCCAGTCCCATAAAAAATATCACAAGTTTGTAAAGACAATAAAAATGCAGGAATTGCTTTTTTTTATATTGGCATTTAGGGAAATGAGAATAATACGGGGTTTCTTATAATTTATAGATCAGGGAAGAAAGGAAAATGCACAAATAAACACAGCTAAAGATAGCAAAGGTTATTAAAAATTTATGCCCTGTGACAATGCCTTTAATACTGTAGCCATCTGTGCTTGTCAGCCCAAGAGTTTAGGTAGACTTTAGCGGTTTTAAGAAATACAGCTACTTTTATGTGTTTCAAAATAAAAAAAAAAAAAAAAAACAACCAGGCAAAACCAACCAAAAAATCTAAATACAGACAGAAGAAATTTAGAATTAACATAACTGAAATAATTAATGTAGCTTTCACATGAGATACATGTCAAAAGCATTATCATAATAAAGACTTATAAGCTCTGAAATGATTTGAGATATCTAGTTAAGATAATTTACATAAATATTCCATTATCTTTGGTCTTCATTAATTCTCTTAATGGCAATATTGACATGTGGACATTCTGACAGAAAACGCTGTGATTAATAAAGTCGTACATCTAGGCTCTTTTGACATTACTGGACATATTTTCTAATATCAGCTAATGCTGTCATGTAAGATGAATAAAGTAATTTTTTAGATGCATTTGGAGTTAGATTTGGTAGTGTTTGCATACTGGTTTTGTGTGGATTTTCAAGAACAGAAAACCACGCAGAAAAATTATTGCTGGCTTTCCAGAAGTCAACCCTACTAAGCCTCCAACTGAAACAGAATGTTTTAGGCACTGCATTGAAATGCTGTTCAAATATTTAATTCCTTTCTGCAAGTCCTCCCTTTCCAGTCCTAAGGTAGTCCATATGTAATTGATTTTTATCAAAACATCCTGAGCCACCCTGTGTCCTACCTGCGATTATATTAATAAGGATTCAAAGGAAAAGAGAATAAGTAGGTGGGTCCTTTGCTGTCCAGCAGAGATACATCGCATTTCTTTATGGGCAAGAGTTTCATTGTAATCTCTCCCCTCCAAGACAGCTGCTCTGTTTCTGTGTTCATCCCAGCAGAGTACACCAGCCCTCCTCACTTTCTTTGTCACAGCTCCTGCTTACAGTAGCACAGGAAGGCCTCGATTTTGATGAGGCTGTTGCTTTTTTAATACACACACGGACCATGAAGCTCCCTCTCATTTAGTTTGGCTTTTTGTGAGGCATTCCCAGCAGCAAAATCTCAGTGTGGTTTTTTGATTTGAGTGGTTTTGGAGCTTTGGATTTGTGACGCACCTAATGGAACCTTAAAAGCTAGAGCAGGCCATTAAAGTGCTGCTGGCTTAGGCCTAGATACATAAGAAGATGTCAGGAACCCATATGCCTCCATAGAGGTCTAACATTAAGGTCCCACAGGTACACACAGCAACTGCAGAGAGTAGTTTAAATTCCCACTGCTGGGTATTCACGAGGCCATTTACTTCTCACTGGCAGTGTTGAGTAAATGAGACCTGGCTCACACTCAGATCCCATCTGGAGCCACTAAACAGTGAATTTCTGGCTTCTGCAGTTACTGGTGTCTGGTGCCATCAACATACCCAGAGCACACTTGCACCATGCAATGAAGGAGGTGGAATCCTTCTTTTTCCCCCTTGGCTTACAATTAATCCCATGGTCAAAGTTCTTACATCCTCTGTAAGACGAATAGCATAATATGCCTCACATCCCTGAGAACATGAGTCTAATTCCTGCTTCCCAGCTGTTTGCTTTAGCCTATGTGGACAGTGAGATAGAAAAGAGCATATTTTTTCTCAGTTTGTAACTGAAATTTGGACGTTAGTCAGCATTTTAATAACGTAGAAGAGCAAGAGTTAAATTAATTTGCCAGATTGAAAACAAACATGTCCACTGTCTCAATGGATATCTTTTATACACCATTTGCCCCTCTTTCTGGAAACAGGAAAACATCTTTAATTTACAGTTATAATTATATTTATATAAAATACCTATTTATATATGATTTCTATAAATTATATTATAATTTAAAGCATCAAAAGAAGCATGGCCAGCAGGGTGAGGGAGGTGATTCTCCTCCTCTATTCTGCACATATGAGACCCCACCTGGAGTCCTGTGTCCAGTTCTGGAGTCCTCAACAGAGAAAGCACATCGACCTGTTGGAACAGGTCCAGAGGAGGGTCATGAAGATGATTAGAGGGATGGAGCACCTCTACAATGAAGACAGGCTGAGAGAGCTGGGGCTGTTCAACCTGGAGAAGAGAAGGCTCCGGGGAGACCTGATAGCAGCCTTCCAGTATCTGAAGGGAGCTACAGGAGAGCTGTTGAGAGCTCCTCTTGAGACCTGTTCCACCTTTCAGTACCCTGTTTCTGTTTCCCACTCCACACAATGCTACGGCCCTTGTTGTGCAAACTTCAGTTTGTTTTCTCTGAAAAGAAAACCCATTATTATGTGCCAATATCATGTAAATTGTGTCCTAATAAGCATCAAGTGCAGAAGTTAAAGATTTATGTCAAAAAAGTATTGGCGTTGCATATTGAGCCACTAACGTATATACACGTTCAGGGGATAGGGTGTCAGACTTAAGCACTGGAGGGACTGTTCTTTATTGAATTTGTTTCTTGGTCTCCATCAGTCTAAGGGACAGAGCTTGGAAAAGAGTCTAAGAGAAGGGTGGAAAGCTTTTCTACCACTAGCAGCAGCCTGCAAAATTATGCAGCTTTCTCTGGGTCCTATTTTTCGGGACTTGGTATTGTTTAAAGGAGCTTAGATATTTAATTCAGGATTGGGAAATGAAGCAGACACTAAAATCCACTGGAGCTTAGAAAGAAGAGTCTGTCCTTGTAACTATCTCTGATCCAAGAAGCTACCCATGCACATATGACACAGATTTTTGTAGCTGAACTGATGTCTAGAGGATAAAGTAGTAATATATGTGTAACATACATTAACTCCTCTTACAATATAGGAGTAGCATTGTATTTTTTCTGCCCTGAACCTACTTTTTCATCTAACAGGAATAAATGCTAATAGCATGGTGACTGTTTTAGACAGAACAGACGCAATCCTCTAAATTCATTTAGTTCTCCTGAGATTTACAGAGCACTGGAGGATTTTATTACTATTGATTTCTTTTTCAACCTGACTTAGTTCAGGATCTGTAATTTTTGGGTATGATTGTGCTGATGAGATTTTGTTAAGTATCTCTTTTCATAGGGACATACAGAGATATGTTTTTGTTATCCTAACATTGCTATACTGCTTGTACTGTTGTGCCGACACTTTGTACAGATCTAAACACATTGTTATGAGTGAGAAACTGGTGCAGCAGAGTAAATCGAGCAGATTGAGCTGACCAGAAGCTCAGAAGAGCCATAGGTGACAGCTCAACTCCACCTCCTTACTCAGGGTGGGAAGGGAGTGTCACTTACAGTTCAGACATTGCTTATAAAACAATCTCTAATGGGATCGAAGTCCTTTGTCCTTTTCCTCTACATTTCCTTCTCAATTACTCAGAATAAAACAGGTGTATTGATTAGGGTGAATCTTTACTGTGGCCATATTGAAGACAGCATATGATTAGTCGTCAAGTAAGGGAGACATCAATCGTTCATTAATGTGCATTCAAAATATGCATCAATTAAGTAAATAATGAAAATATTCATTTTGTTTAAGAAGGCAGGATACAAACATGTGTGCTGCCTTTGTCTCTTCTTCCTATTCACCGATAGATGGTGGCAAAACTCCTTCCTTACAGTTGTCATAGGCTTATGGTTGTACCAAAGCCATGCATTATATCACTGCTTCCGCACTTTTCACCCTCATTCTGTTTTCTGAACATCATCAAAATCTTTTCTCTCTAACTCTAGTCTCACTTTCCAGTTTTTCTTAGTAAAAGCTGTGGGAAGTTTCAACTCCATTTTAATCCTCTTTGCACATAATACTTTGCCTCATCTCCTTCTCAAGCAAAGCAGGGAAAAGGATGCAGTGATTAATCCCTTTATAGAGTTCCCCAGATCTGAAGCCTGTGGGGGATTAATTGGTTCAACAACTGATGTAGGTATGTGGTGGATGTTTTGTGTCTTTAAAGCAAATCTACAAGATAAACTGCAGATCAGCCAAAAGAGACAGCCATGCCTCGGGGATCAGGAACACAAAATTTCTTGGGCTAAATATGCAAAGAATCAGGATGGATCATCTGAATACCTGTGGGCCTTGGACAACAGCTATTGCCCTTTAAAAAGAAAGCACTCAGTATGCTTTCTTTTTAAAGGGGTGTGAGTAGAAGCCCATGTAAGAGTATATCAGCATTACACAGCTCACTCTTTTTTTCCAATTAAAGTGTTTACACTACAGTATGGACAGAGCTTTAAAGGATGATGCTGGCATTACCAAACTTATGTTGTAATATTAGCTTTTATATTGTGCTTCAGCTTATATTGTGCTCCAGCTGTATCAAGCTACTATAAGTCTTGTGTGAGAGTTTATTATGGAAAATTTTGATATACAANCAAACAAACAAAAAAGACAACAACAAACCAAACAAAAAAAAAAAACCAAAAAAGAACAAACCGACCCCAACCGAAAAAACCAACACCAAAACAGCGTAACTTCAGAAAGGAAAGTGGTTCCATAGACCATATATGATTCTGCCTTTCTCTCAGACTGGCTCCTTGCTCTGGTGCACAATGTTCAAGAAACACCATGCAAAGTTTTACAGCCATCTGTTTGGAATACAGCAGTTTTCATTTTTGTGGATTAGTCTGTTGTAATCTGTTTCCCTGTAACAGTAATCTTGTTTTATTTTCATTGGGCCAACACAATGCAAAATGGCAAAAATGACTCTTCACTGTAGCCAGGTAACAGTTGCTCAGTAAGTGGTATTTAGAGACCAGTATTTTGATTTATTCTGTAATCTCAGGGGCTGGGCAGATTTGCTATATTTTGTCAAACCAAGAAAGAACAACACTTAAAATGGGGAAACAGATGTTTCAAATGCATAGTTAACACAGCAATTGAAATGGGATGGAGAAGAACAGATACAACATCAGTGGCTTGATAAATATATTACATTGAAATGTTAACATCATAACTGTCATAGGACCCTTGCACAAACCTGAATTCTCAAATTTCCCCACTCTGGAGACCAGTCACAGAGCTCTGAAGTCAGTCATCCTCTGAGCAGAGCTATACTCTCAAGTGAAGCCCCTGAGGGTCTGCAGGCACATGACAGCATATAGAACATTTTATTTTTTTTTCAATGGACCTCTACTGGCACCGTCCCTGTGTAAATCTTCACAAGACTGTTCATTTGGACACTATCCTATTACAGGATAATGAAGAGTCAGAAGCCTGTGATTTTCTTAGTCTGAGGAGAGCCAGGATAATTAGGTCTGACTTATGAATATACAAAGAAGACCAATCAGTAGGAGTGCCGTTAGACCTATTAATTAATAAGCACTCAGAAGAAAGTAGATATGTCAGGACATTCCATTACTAATAGGAAAGAAACAAATAGTTAGAATTGTTTAAAATTGTGTGGGAACACCCAGCCAAAGTGGTTTCAGAACACAATAGGTGAGATGAAGGGGGCTGACACTTGACTCAGCTTCGTCTCCGCCTTGCCCTATCTCTGCAGAGATGATCTGGGGGGAGCAGCAAACCGGCTCAGCTGGGGTTTATCTGCAGGTTGCATTATAATAAGAACCGAAACTGAATGGAGCCTCAACAAAAGGAATGTCCTGAGTCCTACCCCACAACTATTCCCCTGACTAGCACTCACAAAATTAGCACCAGAAATTTAGGAGCCATCAGCACCACCAGAGATAAATATTCCAGATAGAGTAATCCACTCAGGCATAATTGTGCCCCACAAAGAGTTCAGGAAATATAAAACAAAAGGTTTGGGGTGAAAAATGGGGAATCCTCCAATGATACGGATGGCCTTGTAGGAGATTTGTCCCCTCCTTGTCCAGGACACTGTACAAGGTAATTTCGCAGAGACTGAGCAACCTTACTTGAGAGAGAGGACAAGTGATTAAGAAGCATACGTATGGTATATGGCATGCCATTAAGGTTGTGATTGGTGCACTCCTTTAAGATATTAATATTTAACGTCCTTGTGCTTTGTGTTGTCACTTTTTGGGATCGCTTGTAGGTTGTAATAGTGTGTTTCACGAATTGTTTTGAAATTGCAATAGAGTATTTGCCATGGTACACATTGGACCTGCAATAGCGGTGTATTGGACCTGAGGATGAAGTCCAAATAAATTGTTATCTGAACCTCTCTGTGAAGTCCTTTTCCCTTTTTGCCACAAAAAATATTATCTTTCCATCTTTTACCACTCTTTTTTTTCTCTTTATGTCAGAACTGTTACATATTTGTTTTTGCTAGTAAAGGAAAAGACAGTTGGGGTAGTGCAGGAATAAGGTAGGTGAAGGTTTGTAGCCTTGGTAAAAAGCAGAGTTTTTAGACTAAAAGTTGGTCCAAAACTTTGTCCTGCTACTGACGAAGAGGAAAGAAGTATGGAGAATATAGCCACAGCTGGCAGTCTGGGACGCAGGGCCAGTAAGGGAATAAAGTTCAGCATCCAGAGGAAAGTTAGAAGAGTGAGGACCTCAGACTTCAGGAGAAGACTTGTGAAGAGACTTCATAGGTAAGGAAAAAAGCATCCCACCCTTCTTGCAGAACGAGCATATTTACAGAAGCCTCTTTGGCCAAGCAGAATGTTTCTTAATTAATTAATAGTGAAATGGAGATGGAAACTAGAATACAAAGGAGGATTATAAAAAAGTTGCTCAGGTAAAAGAGGGTGAAATAGGGATGGCCAACACCAAAATTAACTAAAACTAGCAAGACAACTCAAGGGGCACAGGAAGAACTGTGTAAGTGGGCTAGCGCTTATAGAAGCAGGATATTCTCAGACGTGGCCTGATGGGAATTAACTCAGTGGACTGATATGATTGCAAAATCACTATCGCTTGTCTTCAAAAGTTGTTCTTATTAGGGGAAGTCCCTGATGACAGGGAGAAGGCTGATGTTACGTCTGTCTTTATAAAAGATAAGGAGAGGATCTGAGGAACTGTAGACATGTTTATGGACAGAGAAGATATATCTAGGGGATACTGAGAAATCTGGCTGATGTCATTCTGAGGTCACTCTATACAATAATCTTTCAAAGATTATAGAGACCAAAGGAAGTCCCTGAAGACTGGAGAAAGGCAAATGTTGAATTCACTTTCAAAGGGGTCAAGAGTGATGATTTAAGAAGCTACAGGCATGACAGCCTCACCTCAGTCTCCAAGAAACTCATGGAGCAAGTTCTCTGAGGAGAAGAAAGAGAATGGAAATAGATGTATTTCACAAGTGTAAGTTATGCCCGACCTGTCTGATTGCTTCCAATAGCAATGGATGAATGTGAAAGGAGTGATGAACTTTACTCATAAGAGAGAAGTAATAATACATTTATTGATGTAAAGCAGGGATTTAACAAATTTTGATGTTAAATGCAACAGTGATTTAACAAGATTTGAGGGGACGGTACACTTGGTTATTTACTGTGTAGAGGACAGAGTCAGATTAAACTATCAGGGTGACTATTCCATTCAGTCAAGGTTCAGAGAGGACCCTCTTACTTTCTAAACTCCTCAAAGAAGAGGATGGGTATGTCTCGATGCAGTCCTAGTCCCAGACTTGGTAATTTGGGAGGGGTTACAGGACATAATGCTGAGGCTGAAGGTAAAGGAGAGGAGCACACCATTTCAGTGAGAGGAAAGCAGGGGAGCTGAGATGTATCTTTGCTTTGCTAAAACTTTATGTAAAACTCTCTTACCACAGCCTCATTGATAAGCCGATGAAGTACAGATTGGCCAGACTCTTAGATGAGCCGACAATTGTCCAGACTGCTGGTCTCACTGAGTAGTGATCAATGACTCAATGTCAGTTTGACAGCTGGTAACAAGTGGAGCATGACAGACATCAATACTTGGGCCAATACTGTTCAATATCTTCATCAACTGCCTAGAGGTTGAGGAGGTGTGATTCCTCAGCAGATTTCGCAACGATTTGAAACCAGGGGAGAAGGAGATGGTAAATAAGCAGTCTACCTTCTTTTTAGTGAGACCTCACTGAAATTAAAGAGCAGATCATCAGGGAATCCTTGACATTCCACAAGGACAGATCAGATCTATTTACGCATCGGTACAGACCAGGAGCAAACCAGCAGCTTTCCTGAAAAGGACCTGGAATAACAGTGGGTGCCAACACACGTCCAAGCCAAAAATATATTTTCACTGTGAATGATGCAAACTGCAACCTGGGCTGTGCTGGGAAAGGCACAGCCACCAGATCAAGGAGGGTTACAACCAGTCCTTGCTCAGTACTGGTGACTGCATTCCAGCACTACTATGACTGTTCTGGGTCTACCAGTTCCAGTGGGATGTTGAGAAACGGGAAGCAGTTCAGTAACACTAAGGATCTGTTCCAGGCACATACAGAGGAGAATTTTCCCCTCCTGGCTGACGCCTGCCTGGACAGCAAAGACTCTTTGGGTGCTTTATGAGAACAGTGAGAACACTAATGCCTAGCCTAGTAGCTTGTTAAATCCTTACTATCTTGCTTACGTTAGCTACTAAATGAGTGCTTTTTACTATAAGCTGTGTGTATGATGCTGCAGAGCATCTTTGAGCCTAGTTAAAGATGTCTGAACAAAAGGACTCAAATGGGGGGGCAGTAGCAGAGTGCAGACATTATTTGAGAAACTGCTGCTTGTGACAAACAATGTCTCACTTGGTGAGAGAGCCAAGCAGAAGGGGCGACTAATAAGCTATGAATTCTATGTGAGAAAGAACAAAATCATGTTCCTGATGTCCAGCCTCACTTTTTTTTCAGACCACCTGACCCTACCTGTATGCATAACTCTTTGCTACAAGCTACTCTTTCCATTACAGCTACTGGAAGACATGCAGACTTCAAAAATCTTATTTCTATTTTTAATACAGGTTATAGAATCAAATTCTTCAGATTCTCCAGCGGAGTAAGGGGTCTTTAGCTGTCAAGCTTTGACTGTACACATCAATACCTTGAAATTTATAAGACAGAAAAGTAAGGACAAGAACTGAAGGAACTGAAGGGCTCTCTTTTGCTTGTGGTACCATCACCACATGGTTTGGACTGGGTTGGATGGGTCATGTTTAATGAGCCAAAATAGGTTCCCTGTGTATGGGTTCATTAGAAGAAGGAATTGATATGTGGTAAAACATTAGACAGTTTACTGAATCACATCACTAGGAAAAATTGTTAATATGCTAAAGTCTGAAGTCTCTAGATCTGCTCCGCTTACTCTGAGACTGTTCCTTTTAAAGTAAGATCCCACTACTGAATATAATTCATACTTTTTTCCCCCAACATCTTCTGTGTCTGTCTTTGTGCTTCTGATTTTATGAGGACTTGTATTTTGAGTTGTGGTTATCTAAAGACTTTCTTCAAAGTGCTATACTTACTTTCATAAAGTGACATATTCTCTGTTTTCCCTTGTATAAGCAATACCAAATTATACATTTGCTTTTGATCCTTTTTTTTTTTTTTTCTCTCACTAGATGTAACGTCTATATTATAACAAGCTAAAAAGAAAGTACACTGTCTCTTGCCCGTAGTAGTTACTGTAGCATTTGTGTAAGAATATCTCATTGGAAGTCAGCACTTGGAAGGAGAATAAAGCTTATACAGAAGTAAGGTCAGAGGTATGATGAAAAGAAGGGAAGGTTGAGAGGTGTTAAAAGCTTATCTTCTCCTTTAAGGGTCTGAAAACCAGCGAATTAACAAAAATGAGGTGCTGTATATTTGCATGGGTAGGAAAACATACAGGATCCAAAGAGCCATTGGCCATTTCACATAATCTGTCACAATAAGAAAATTTTAAAAGCATCAAAATTATGCAGTAGCAGATGTGCCACATGAATTCACTGCCTTTAGGTATCATGAAATGTTTTGCAGCTTTCTTCCCTAAAGCCTGATGTGAACTACTTAACCTAAGGTTCACAGTATTTAATTTCTGCTCTCACCTCAAGTAGCTGTAAAAGCAGTGCTATGAAAGCCCTACCTGTGCATTAGAGACGTGATGAGAAAGAAAAAATAAGTAATTTACATTTCGAATGAGGAGCAATTGGTCCCATGTTAGTTTTGAAATAATCTTTTTTTGTTAATAATTTAAAAAAGCTTAATGAATTAAATAATTTTTCTGTAAGCAAATAATTTCAAGGTCCGATTCTGATTCATTAAAGAAAGTTGCAAAAAGCAGCATTAAGTTCATGTAGAAAGGTGTAAATTTTGGTATATATTAGTACATGGGATGACAATCATATTTCCATTAGATGCGAAAGAACAGGCATTATTAAGTTAAGAACTGAAGAAATCAGGTACTCTATAATTGTATTTTCTTTTTGTGCTCAGTTAAGCACTATGAAACAAATACCAAGACAAAACTGAATATTTATCAATCGTACACTTAATTTCTGCTTCAGAATCAGCTTTATAATGTATCTCTACAGAAAATACAAGTAAGTGTCTTAAACTCAACTTCTCAATTTTTATCTGTGATACAGATGACCAAAACAGAAAAAGCGGAGTCAAAGATGGGAGTCATTGAGACTTCATGAAGTGTATTTTGCTGAGCACATGAATTTCGCTCTTTCATGTATTTAATAAAAAATATTGGATGAAATCCATGGAAACAAGAAATGTAAGATTAAATTCCTGCGTCACTGGCCTTAAGTCATTCATTCCTGTACCTTGATATGAAAAGAACGTTATTACATAATCCTGTTCAGATTTTTTTTTAAACTTTTCGTTGTTGTTGTTGTTGTTCTTGTTTAACCCTTCTGTCTGAAAGCTGCTTGAAAATCTTAGAACTTTACGTTTATAAACCTTTAAAATTTTCCATCTACCTATACTTCAAGTCACCTCAGTAAAATCACAGTTAACTTTAATGTGAGATCCAATTTCAATATTAGATCAGGCTTCTCAGCATCATAGCTAGTCAGTTTGAATATCTGGGTAGCCTGTTCCAATGTCTGACCACCTTCATTGAGAAGAAATTTTTCCTTAAAATTCAACCAGAATTTCCTTTTGTTGCAAATTCTGGTTGTTGCCTCTCATTGTAGACTCAAAGAATCATAAAATCAGAGAATGTTTTGGGTTAGAAAGGACCTTAAAGATCAACCAGTTCCAACCCCCTGTCATGGGTAAAGACACCTCCCACTAAACCTGGTGGCTCAAAGCAACATCCAGCCTGGTCTTGAACCCCTCCAGGGGTGGGGCATTCACAGTTTCTCTGGGGAACCTAGGTCAGTGCCTCACTACCCTCACAGGAAAGAATTTCTTCTTAATATCTCATCTAAATCTCTAAATCAATTGAAGAAGGAACTTCCTGGATTGCTTATGCCCTGCTGAGTTGTTCCTCCAACAGATATCAGAGTGTTTAAAGTCCCCCATAAGGACCAGAGCTTGTAAACTCGAGGCTGCTCCTATCTGCCTATAAAGGGTCTTATCTCCCCAGTTTTCCTGGCCAGGTAGCCTGTAGCAGATGCTACTGTAATGTTACCTGTCCCTGCCCTCCCTTTATTCGTGATCCATAACATCTTGGTTAGTTCCCTATCCAGGCCTGGGTGGAGCTCCATGCCTTTCAGTTGGTCATTGACATAGAGGGAAACACCCCTGCCCTTGTCTCACCTGCCTGTCCTTCGTAAAAAGTGTGTATTTTTCCATTCCAACATGCCAGTCATAGGAGCCATCCCATCTCATCTCCATAATGCCATTATGATCATCGCTCTGCAGGCGTGTGCATATTTCTAGTTCTTATTTATTCCCCACCTCTACTTCTTGTTTATTCCCTGTTTACTTGTGCTTGCATAGACACATTTAAGTTGGGCGCCCGATGAAGCTGATGTACTGACTTATAGTTTTAGCTTGCTTATCTTTTAGTCTAGAGCTGTGATATACTAACCATAATAATTATAATGATGAACTTTGTCAAGATTTCTAATTTCTCTCATGATTGAAGTTAATACATAATATTGCAGCATGAAACACAGTCATTCTTCAATAATGACAAAGTAAGAGGTATTAGGAATCTTTTTGTGATATCACCCATTGTGCTTGGTAATACCTGAAAAGATACTTGGTACATCAAGCCCTTTTGCTGGGGACAATCCATTGGAGTTTAAGAAGCTGAGAATCACAAACCTGGTAGTAAATTTTATAAATTTTATAAAAATTGTATAAATTTTACAAACTGTAGCTTGCAGTAACAAGCATTTTAGAGGTACTGGATATTCACAGGACAGAAGATGAGTGCTCAGCATGTTCTAAAAATCAAATGTCTGTATGCCTCCATGAAGTGGTAAGCACCCCACAAACACCTCGTTTGAACTTTCGCCCACTGTGTTTTCAAGTAAGATGCTCTCTTGTCTTCTTAATAACATTTACAGGACGAGAGAATGGGTGTCTGCCTTGTCTCAGTGTCTTGCCGCTGAAAGTTTATGCAGGAGAAAAAGGTCAATGTATTCATTTCTGATTCACAGCAGTGGAAAGGAAAAAAAAAAGAAAAGCAGGGATTTTCTTGCACTGTGGGATTTACATATGTCCTTGGGGACCAGACATTCATGTACCAGCTGTAGACTTGTCTGCTGAAACCAGCTAGCTTTGCCTATTAATACACAGCTTGCTTATAGGAAAAGGTCAAGGCAACTTGTATTCATTAGAACTTGTATTAATTGCATACTTCAAGTTGCACGGTAGCCATTCAAAAGAACTTGTCCATAGCAAAGGCTGTGGTTTGTAAAAATGAAACAGCGTTCCAGGCAAAGGCAATTATAATAAACACCTTTTAAATTAATGCTGATGTGACAGTAATGAGATATACTGTCAGAATTGTTACTACCTTTGGTTTGTTTAGCTTTCTTAGCACAGTTTATCTGAGAATCTGAAAAAGATCAGGGTCATTAATCACTTAAACTTCACAGAAACTCTTATAAATGTATCTAAAATTCAGATTAGCGAAACTTGATGAAGGTTGAATGAGTGGCAGAGCTAGAAAAATCAACTACAATCCTTACTCCAGTACTTCCAATTTGTCAGTAGATTCTTGCACCCAGTGTTGGTACCCATTTTCATTTCTCTGAGTTCTAGTTGGTGTTTTTTTGTCACCGTGGAGTAAGTGAGAGGATTCTGTGGAACGGATGCAGTCATCAACAGTTAGCCAGATTAGCCAATATGCAAGCCAGATTGCTGA
>VXBW01006649.1:75538-112289 GCA_013400375.1 Thinocorus orbignyianus | reverse complement strand
AAAAAAAAAAAAACAAATGAAAATGAAGTATTTAAGTCTTGTTTACTTCACCTTATTTTTTATAATTAATATGCAACGTAAACTAAAAACAAACAAAAATCTCTCCTTGGTGTTCATTATATTCTATTGCTGTTTATAAGGTGTTTCTTCTAGACTATGATGAAGAAAACAAATATACTAAGGATTACATATTAATGCAAGGCGCTTAGCTAGGTTAAAAACATTCTTTCTAGTATGATTACATTGATTTTTTTTCTTCTTTGTCCTTTATAACTGCACTGAAACTAATTTTCAACCATGTTATATAAATATTTTTATAGTATAGAAAACTTCATGTATCTAAATAAAAAGTTTTAAATACATAGTTAAAAGTCACTATTTTCACTATAGATAAAAAATCCTTGCCAAAGAAGCTAAAAATACAGCACAGAATGACTGAACGCTTAATGAATTATTCTGAATTTTATACAATGCATATATTTAATTTCCAAACTGTAGTATAGTATTACCTCTGATATACCACAGGCCATGTTCTAGACCCAGCACAGAAAAAAATGGTCTTTGGCTGGGGAACATGTAATGAGGAGACAAATAATCATTCCACCTTTATATTTTGTTTCAACAGGTAATCCAACTGTGAAATCTTACCCTTTAATCTTAACTTGAAACTAGTATATTTTTTTTACTCGCAGTAGGATTGGCTGGGATATTTTCAGCAAGAAAGGTTAAACTGGCAATTCTGTCAACACAGAAGTAGGTCGCAATCCCTGATGGAACGTGTCCTGCAGTCCTACCTCATCATTTTTCTTTCTGTTGTAGGGAAATGCAACTTAAAAATCCCTTTAACTTTTAATAGGAGTACAATATTTCAATAATATTCTACTCAGGAAAGTGTTCTGATGTCTACCCATTCCTACAGAATTTGATAACAGTGACAATTCTTGCTCTGCGCAATTGAGATCTACTCCACATGTCTACTTTCATCAATGATTTTTTGTCATTTTCTCTCCTAGAGAAACTCCACCCTAGAATGATTGAAAATTCAACCGTTTATTTTAAAGACATCATTTTGGCTTCTAATGTAGTGAGTTGAGAAAAGCAAGAGACTTTAATGAAAGGATTTTCTTACCTCTTTCTTGCCTCTAACAGTGAGGGCCATCACAAGTCGTTTAGGAAAAACACCTAAATTTAGATGGCTCTAGCTACATGAACTGAGACAGATGTTAAGTCAGCCCTGGGTATTTCCTGATAAAAGACAGAAGAAATCCCTTCATCTCTCAGAATGTCATATTATGGGGCTTTGCTTTTTTTCTCCTCGAGATTTTTCTTTTGAAGACCTGTATAATTAAATTTAGGCTTCGTAGACAAAGCCAGCAGCAGAGAAAAAGCGCAGTGTCTATATCTGTAAGATCAGTGTTCTATACCGTAAATGCAATCCTGTTATTTTACCCAGATACCTTACCTCTTGAGCTGAATTAGAGCAGCACACACTGCTGAAAATTAATAAACCAATGGCAAGTTACCAATTTAAAGCTGATAAATGTTGCTTGCTCTGTCCAGTTTACCACATGGCGGCTTTGATCTATCTAAAAATATCAACCTTTACTAATAACTTGACAAGCCGTGTCTTCTTCTTTATCTAACATACTTTACCACATTTTGATTAAACATGAAGTGTTCTTATAACCTATATGCATGGGCTTGCATGTACAATTGCGCAAACCATTCCTAGGAAAAGCAAGAAAACCAAGCAAATTTAACAAATGCCAGATTACCTTGTTACAATCAACTGGTTAAAAGGTTTGGAGCAGGCAAAGGCTTCCTTTGCCCAAATACCAGCAAACTTGTGCACTGATTGATGACTGTGAAGAAGCCAGAATCTTTTCCTAGTTGCTTAGTTCCTTTATTTGGATGTAGAAGAGGAAGACAATTCATTCTGTGGTGTTGCAGAGTCAATAGGATGGTCAAGTTGAAACAACAGTTTTACAACTATATTACTAGACTATTTCATTAGTTGCTCCTCTCTCTGCCTCTGCTGGGGTCACTAATAAACTGGCATTCCTAGTATGAAAGACAAAGATAGTAAGAGAAGCAAGAAAGTCTAGACTCAAAGAATAGGCTAATACTTGTTGATTTAAGTAGTTTCATTTGTCATTTTCTCCCCATCATTCTGATACCACAGAAAGATGCAACTGAAGGCCAAGGAGAACACTGCAGCATCACCGAAATAAAATTCTATACAGAAAAATATTGTAATGCACTTAAACATATTCTGCACAAAGATGAGCTGACGAGATGCGCAGGAGGCGTAAGTAAGATGACCTAAATCTATAATGAAAGCCTGCATATCTAGAATGTTAAAAACTTTCAGTGAGTGTGACATGGATTCTAGGGCAGCCAAATTACATCGTCTCTCCACACTGGTTTTTAGTAAGACTTGAAATAAGTTGCCATTAAATGGAAGAAAATTACTGCATCATGTCCCACCCCAGTAATTTCTGATATATTCTAGCAGCCTGCCAAATAATAAAAATTTTAAGTCAAAAAGGGTACATGAGTAACTTCTGTAATGAAGAACATAAACTGGGATTTGGGAGGTTTGAATTCTGCTTTTTAAGTACAATAGATTAATATAATCACTTTTGTGTTTATGTGATTTTTTGTTACAGACTGCAGTAGAAGTCACCTAAACCACTAAATGACTTCAATGTCCCTTTAATTCTATGCCAGATTGAATCAACTATAGATTATCAAGAAGACCGAAAGGGATTTTTTTCTCCCTGTTGTTAATAAGAGCTGGCAGTTTTGTTTCTCTCATGTCATTTGAGGCTGGTGGAGCCGTACAAATCCTCTATCCATTATTTGAGACAGGATATTGCAACTTGTGCACTTGTTCTGCTCATTTGAGACCTGAAAGAACAAATTCTAGCCTTCATTTGCGCCAGGACTAATTGCAGGAATTGCATGGTTTTGCATCAGGCATTTGGCTTCAAATCAGAGACAGTCCATCTCCCACAAGTTCGTGTATCAAGAATGCTAATACTTCCACCTTGAGCCAGTTTCTTTATAGCTTCAGTGAATAAAGAATGGCGTACATGTAGGTAATGGAAAAGGATTTGTGAAACAGTGAATTTTCTTGAGGCTGTGCTGGAATGAACACAAAACATTTACAGAGCTGCAGATAAGCCTGAAGAGTCAGATAAAGCTAGAAACAAACACAGAGAACAAGATTCAATTAGCAGTAATTTGGAGTAGAGACTAATCTTCAGTTGTTACCATTAAACAAGTCTTGAGTGAATAGCAAGAATCCATTTAGCATTTCTGAATTATTACCTGCAAAGTCAATAGGTGTTTATTATCTTAGTGAGTGCAGCCTTGTTATCAGTCCCCTTTCTTAACTCCTAATGGAACCAGCTGTTTATTTTGGATAATGGTGCACTTCATAGCATATACCAAACCCTCATGCTGCTTTGCAGTTACACAGATCACATGTTCCCTTATTCAACCAAGAACTGAGTTTATTTAGATGCGGTGAATGATTTCACATGCAGCTTCAGGAATGAGAAGTCAGTAGGTGATAAATCAGTTCTTTCTCAAACTTTACAACTGTCAAAGTAACAGGTTGTGAGGAGTTTGATTGTTTTGTTGGTTTTTTTTTTGTTTGTTTTGTTTTGGCTTTTTTTGTTTTGTTTTGTTTTGTTTTGTTTTTTGTTTGTTTGTTTTGTTTCTGGTGGGTTTTGTTTGTTTGTTTGTTTTTTAATCTTGGAGAGCAAAATGGTACCCAATTTAAATCACACATCAAATGGGGATACTGAACATAAAGAGAAGCTGTTCAACAAGGGATTTCTCGAATTAGTTGTCATATATTCCACTAATATTACAAGGGATATGTAAAATAGCTTATCATGTTGCTCTTTAACCAACTTTCTTACGTGATACACTAGGAACTCCAGAGACCCCATTAAAGATTACGTTAAATTTTTGACACTGTCTAACAACAGGCAGTTATAGCTCCCTCATTCCCAGAGGGGAACCTGAAATCGCCTGTAGGGATCCCCTGGTGGTCAGAAGAGCGTGTCTGATGTCTCCAGGTCATTCTGGACTCAGTTCCCACTACTGTGGCTTCAGTACACTGCTGCAGCAAAGATAGATGAGTGGGGATGAACTGAGTCTGATGGGATTTTCGTTATTAAACACTAGATAAAAGCAGCTCATTTCATAAACAAGAATTTTCTGAAGAGGCAATGTGTTATTGCTGTTGCACAACTGAGAAGGTTTGTTCTCTAATGGTAAAGGAAAAGAAAATAGTATTTTCCCAATACTTCTATCTTTGTGTGTGTGTGTGTGTGTGTGTGTGTGTGTGTGTGTGTGTGTGTGCGTGTGTGAGTGAGGTAAAGTATTCAGAATGCATATTATGTGTATAGTTTCAACTTCTCCTCTCTTCCACCTGGATGATTTGCTACTCTCTAGAAATAAATTAATCCAGAGACTCTTTTTCAGAGGCTTTACTTCGGAAACTACCATTACATAAAAGGAACTAACAACTGGAGAAAGAAGAAGAGATAACTTTGTATCAAGACTTTCATGGCAGGAGAAGAAAGCTTTAATTCAGGTTCCTTCTTTAAACTTCTTTTTGCATTTTATGTGATTCAACCAGCAGAGACAATGATGCAAACGGGAGCCAGCGATGTTAGTTAATTCCCTACTGAAAGCTGTGAAATGGTTCAAATCCCACCTAAACTAAAACAAGTCTCAAATAGAGCTTGAAAGACTCCTTTGTTTCCACCCCAGATAATTATATAGATTTTTTAATTCAGCACTCTTAAGTAAATAGAATTGTGTATGCAGATTAGTTGGCTAGTTCATGTTGCTAATTATATTCCTGTAAAATAGAGTAAGGCAGCCAAAACAAATAGTGGGGTTTAAATGAAAGAGAAAAATACATAAACAAATTTGATGTATACAACTGACGTATCTATGTTGTTTAATTTATTGAGTAACAAACCGAATTCAAACCAAGCAAAACCAAGAATTGCTCCAGCAACAGAAAAGGTTTTGAAAAGTCAGATACTATGACTTCCAATTAGTGTAAAGGAAGTCATCAAAACCATGACAGTTAATTGCAACTACCTCTATCCAAGTGTATAAGTACATACAAAGCTTCTAATACATTAAAAAAAATATGACTTCACTTCTATATAACTTCCCTGAAGCAACCAAAGTACCCAGAATATTTCTATGCCTGTGTAGTACCTATTTCAGATTTATATTTTGAGCAGAGGAAATAATTCAGCATTGTTTGGTTTACATTCATCAAAAGTTAGTTCTAAATGTGAGAATACTTGAAGTAGGTCCTTGCTGTCTCCTAGAAAAGTTTGAAATAGTTTATAAAAATATGTTTGTGTGACTGTATTTCATGATAAAGGGACAACCCTCATCTCTTCTAACTATTCTGACCTTGTGAGTCCTCAAAGATGTAATTTAAGAGATCAGGGAGTTTAAAATTTTCCCTGAGATACCTAGCACAGGAACATCTTATTTGGAGCTGATCTGAAGATCCTGAAGTTTACCTAAAAGTCTGCATATTATTCTGTAACAGGATCTGCTGTTCCTCTTCTATCTCAAATAGGAGCCAAGATCCTCTTGCAGTTTATCCAGTTGGGTTCATCACTGTTATTTTTGCATTCGTGTCTATTTTACCGTCCTTACTTGTACACAGACTACGAACATCAGTAAGGGATACTGCTGCTTCATGCTTTTCCTTGCAGTCAAAGGTTTCAACAGGCTGCAGGTATCACCTCCCTCATGGCTTCTCCTCAAGCACAAAAATCCACAATTAAATTCATTGTGAGTAGCACAACTAGGAGATGAGTGGAAATTGTTATCCCCAAAGCACTGGTGTCTAGTTGGATAAATGAGTTTGGAGTTAAAAAAAAATGTTTGGAGAGACTATGTGGTGCCACACTTGATCCAGCTGAAGATGCTGTTGCAAGGATCCTTGTAATGGAAACTCCTGTCACTGTTTGGGCAGGGATTGACTACCCTACTGGGTACCCCTAGTCAGCATTTCCCTATGCCAAGATCCCAACAAATTATTTAAAAAAAAAAAAAAAAAAAAGACAAAGTCCTGTCCATGAGTGCCTGCGTAGCACTTGTATCTTCATAATGATTCTTCAACCTGTATTTGCAGAACATGGGCAGATCTACTGGATGGTGGACAAACAGGAGATCCAACTGGCTTCACAACAACCTGTTGTGTACTGGTGCTTCCTCCACTTCCCACCCTGAAAGCAAATAGGACACAAGGTGTCCTATTTTAACATGTATTTCAACGTTAGGACAGGTTTCAGCACAGCAGTTAGGTTTTTAAAACCATCTGGATGCTTGCTAGTTTATTTGGCATGTATTTTCACAAATACCACAAGCCATTTCTCATGATGAAAACAGATTCTGGGAGTTATTACATGAAACTTTCTACTCTTGAAACATCTCCATGTAAACTTAGTGCTCTCTTTTTCTGATAGGCTGTACTCAAAAAAGTCGTGTGAAGGATCTTCTGCCAATGAAAAGCATATTTCTAATATTGATCTCTATAATATTTCTGTTAAATGAAATGCAAGCTCTCATGGAAAAGTCTCAAAGCATGATTTTTCATGAGGACAGAGAAATGATGAAACTTCACTTCAATTGCATTCTGACTGTAGTATCTGACTTGGCCGTCAATCATCACATCAACTTAGCAATGTTTTTCCAAGACCCCATTCATTACAAGGGAAAGCTAAGCTGCACGCCTTAAACACAAAAAGAGCATTTTTCTGTTGCCTCTCCACAATAAAATGCATTCACAAATCACCTAGATAGCCAGCTATAACATGACAACTCATATCAGAACTCACTGTATGAAAAAGAGATTGCTTTAGAAATATACTCTATCAAATCCCTGCTTTCTGAAATGTGTGTAACATCTACAGGGATTTTGCATCATGTTTAGTGACTGCTATGTGCTGGTACTGAATGCCTTGGTTTGAACAGGTGGCTCCAATCTCCATATGCAGATGAATTTCCATCTCATGCCATTGTTGAAGTACTGGTTAAACATTTTGAAGGGTATTAAAATAAAGAAGAAAAAACATATTTACTATACAGTAACTCTGAATTTTTGGAGATAGCCTATAGATGTGGATTCTTCAGCTAAATATCATTGCAGGGACTTGTGGAGAAAAAAGCTACAGAACATTTGTTGTGATTCTGCCCTTAAGTCTTAAAGATTGCCAAAAGTGTGCAAGTAGTCCTCGACATCAAATGCATGACATATATACACTAGGAGTGGTCTCTATACGTGCAATGCCTTTTGGTTAACTGTTGACAACAAAATAAGCGGGTTTTTCCCCTAACTTAGCTGTAAATTCAAAATTTCTTGCCCAAAGAAAATATAAATACAATAATACAAACTATGTATTCATTGTGTAACACTGAAATTTGCAAGTTATCAAAAACCCTGAAAAAAATCATCAGAAAAACCCTCTCATGTTTTAGAAAGGAAAATCTCTCCAAGAGTTATTAACATCTTACAATATTAACTACCTTTAAAAATGCATGTCTTCAAGACTGCTTTTGAAGTCATTCAGGCACGTGCTTATTTTTTTCAGAAACAGGAGTCTTTGGAAGGTACCAGGATTTCCACCCTTGACCAGAGGAAAAGCTGTTTAAGCACTGAGGCTGGCAGTTACTGAGCTGACCATTAGCCAGAAAGCAAGCTGTAGAACGGTGTTTGGAAATTTATGTACTTCTCACAATTTTGCCTTTGATTGTATATATCAACTGACACATTTGACTGTATTTATCAGATGCCACAGACAAGCAGAGACTAAATAGACTTACAATATTTCTTTAAAAGAGCATGGATGGATATAGCTATGGCGCAGTGCCATAAACACAACTCTTGCAATCCTGCTTGCTGAAAATAATTATTCAGAGACAATTCCATATTTATGAGAAACCTCATAATGTCTTTCTCCTCTCATTTCTTGCTCTAAGAACTTGACTAACTTTACGGGAAGGGCCTTCTCTCTATCTTTCTCAGACAAACATACACTTTTATATTCATAGGTCACATCTTCTCTAGATTACACAACCTGTGACCTGGTTCATTTGTATAAATTCGGCAGTATGTCACCAGAGAATATACAAACACATGTATAGGACATAATAAAGAAATCCTCTGTGCATCTTTCTGTGCTTTATAAATTAAACCATCTGTCTAGATACCAGGAGCAAAACCTCTCAAAACCTCAGAGTCTAGACTTTACCCTGCTCTGCATGTGACACAAAAAGCTCTGTCGCTCCTCCTGTAGCATCGTGACTTCTCCTCCTCATTTTCACCTTCACATCTGCCAGCCTTCTCTATGCTGGTGACACAGCTGGCCCCATTTCTTCTCCCCTACCACACCTGCAATTTTGAGAACTTTTTCTGCTTCAGCCCAATGACATGGGCAGCCTTACTTTCCCTCTATTGCAAGGACTGCACGTGTGCCGCATCAAACTGTGCTGCAGGGTGCTTGTGGGCTGTGACAGGGTCATTCGAGGAAGATGAAGTACTGCTAGGGGAATTCTTTCAGAAATAAAATATTTATATTTTTATACAATTATGGGAAACAGATGGGTCAGAAATAACCATCAAGTTTATTTCTTCATGTGATTTCTTAATTTTAAGTAGGTATTTGTGGGCTGCATCTACCTTCCTCCATCATTGCTGATGTAAGGTGGATTTTTTCCCTCAAAAAAAATAAAATCCACCTGTTCTAAAATTTGGGATTTTATTATGCATGAACAACACAAAGTCAGTGTAGCTTCTTAAACAAAGAAACACAGAAATGGGAATATATAACCAGAGCATTAATAATTGTTTCCTTAGTATTTGCATATTTTCCCCAAAGCAGTGTACTATATTTATTTCTTATAAATTCAAATTTTAAAATGCTCATGAATATTTATTTACTTTTTTTTTTTATCTGTTGTCACAATTTATTTGAGTTATTTTTTTTCTACCAAAAGATAACTTGGCATTTCATTTTAGATTACAACACTATATAAACACAAGCTAAAACATCTAGGCAATATACTATGATATCATAAAAGGAAGAGAAAACTTATAGAATAAAATAGGAAAAATCATTAAAGGGCTCATAGGGAGTGGAATACAAAGATCATCCAATTTTGAATGGTTTTAATTTCATACTTGACCATTCACTTGACACAAGTAGTGCAAACTTGAGAAGCTGAAAGAGTTGGCCCATCTATGGGAAGCTTGACTGCTCTTCTTGGGGGTATTGCCAGATTCTGCTTCCTGAGACCATTCAAAGGGCTTGAAAAGAAAAGGGATACCATGAGAGTTCAGAACTACTTGCTTCATCTGGTAGGGCAGATTACACTCAACTGTACTCAACAGTTCCTATAGTGTTGCATTTGTGCACCATATTTATGCAACTGCTTAAACAGCTATGCTGAAAGGAATTGGAAATAAAAATGTGGAAACGGAGATCTTTTCTTTTGAAAGCTAGGGAGAAGTTTTCCATGCTTGCATAGCTGTCACAACACCCTCTCACCATGCCTTACAATCTCATGTCCCAACATAACTCCAAGGATGGATGCCTTCCCTGTTTTTAAAGTTATCCCTCCTTCATGTGAAGTCAAACATAGAAATGATGCCAAGATAAATAATTTTGGATCTCTTGAGTCCTCAGTCCTGTTGCAGGATCTCACATTGTCTTCAGGCATAGAAAAAGAAGCAAGAACTTCTGCAAGCTACTGTTAAGCTGAGTAAGGATTTTTCTACACCTATAGCAGAGGAGTCACCAACCAACCATGCCAGTTCTCCAGATTGCTGGCTGTGTATTTAGGAAAAATGAGCATGTTTAGTTTGGAGAAGAGGAGGCTGAGGGGAGACCTCATTGCCCTCCACAGCTGCCTGAATGGAGANTACAGGTTGGGCAGAGAATGACTGTAGAGCAGCCCTGAAGTTTCCGTGGAGACCTGATAGCAGCCTTCCAGTATCCGAAGGGAGCCTACAGGAGAGGTGGAGAGGGACTCTTTGTCAGGAAGTCTAGTAATAGGATGAGGGGTAACAGTTTTAAATTGGAGGAGGGGAGATTTAGGTGAGATATTAGGAAGAAATACTTTCCTGTGAGGGTGGTGAAACAGTGGAACAGGTTTCCCAGAGAAGTTGTGGATACCCCATCCCTGGAAGTGTTTAAGGCCAGGCTGGATGGGGCTTTGAGCAACCTACTCTAGGGAGAGATGTCCCTGCCCCTGGCAGGGGGGGTGGAACTTGATGATCTTTAAGGTCCCTTCTGACTCTAACTGTTCTATGATTCTATGATAAACAAAGGAGAAAGTATGATGACAAAGTGAGACTGCACACAGTTTTAGAGATGTCTAAAATTCATATGAGATAAAACAATAGTTCTTAAACTGGGCTGTGATACTTTGGTAGAACTCAATCTGGAGAGAGTAGATATTCAATCTAAGCAAACGGAGGAAAATATAAGAAGCTGCGAGGAAACTCTGTCTCTTCCTTTTCAGTCCCCTTGCACGTTTCTATCCTTCTCCCCTCTTCCCCTCCACTTGCCCAGCTGTCTTTTCAGTGGGCCATGTGAAGTGGAACACCGGGTTTGAGCTATGAGGAATAGAGAAATGGGAAAATGGGAAAAGAAGAGGTGAAAGAAACAAAGGCTGAGATTTGAGGTGAAGAACTGATTGACTTCCAGAACACCTTATTTCTTGTCCTTATCTATAAGTAAGGTGACTAGCTCAAACACAGACCTTTATAATACAGGGTTCTGTTTAGTCAAGGGAATCTTCTCATGGCAAAACATAGTGCTTAAACGTCAACACAAAGCAACATCTAAAAAGGAAAATATGTAGTTTACTGACATTTACTGTCTTTTTTTCTAAAATCCTACCAATCCTTTTCAATTACAAGGAATATAATTTTTATTTGCTAGCTATAACAAAGACAGATTGCATAAATCTTGCCTGAGCTGTTTGACTGGACAGCTTCACTGATGAGTTGTGAAGGTTCAGTTCAGTTGTTGAGTGGAAAAATGGAACGAAATATTCAGATAAGTGGTAGGAGCCTAAAAACAGCTTGAAGGATCTTGAGTGGTCAGATATCTTTATATCTGATACTTGCATTTCTTGTTCAAAAACTATAAAAAAAATAAATCTGTCTTACTCATAACTCAGATGTTAGAGGTGACCTTTATCTATTGTTCTCCTTTGGTCTGCTTCAAATTTCTGGGTTAGAGGATTATCTATATTATCTAATAGTAGACCAATCCCATCTCATTCCAAGTGTTATCTGTACAAATAAAAGCATCTGCAGACGGACATAAGTGCTCATAACCATAATCTTTTAAATCCCCTTCAGTTAGAACCTCAGAACAGGTTTTAAAGTATTTTTTTATAGTGTTTGCTTCAGAGTTGAGATTCAGAGCCCTAAATTACATTGAAGAGGGTAGAAGAGGTAATGTTGTGGCTTGAGTGCTAGCCCCAGCCATGCACATCACTTAGGATGATGTTAGCACATTACCCAGCACATTCTTCTGGACAATCCCAAATATGATTCAGGGACTGGAGTGAAACAGGTTCCATTTCCAGTAAGCAGCAGGGACGATGCACATTTGTCTTGTTTTGTCTTGTTTTCTCCAAAAACATCCCAGTTGCCTTTGCACCTCCTGAGCATGTTTATTTAGATAAGTCATTTACTGAAATAAAACCATTTTTTTTCCTAGTAAAATGTTCAAGAGGGGATGCACATTAAGTCTGAAGGCGAAGCTTGGGAAGTCACAAATATCTTGTGAGGTTATAGCTCTGGATTATAGCATCCAAGAGGCAACCACCAGGTAGCATTTAACCTTAAGCCTTTTATTTATCTATGATCCATATCTCTCTTATTAAAAAATGACATTAATTTTATTTGTTGCTCTCATTCTTAGACACTCCCTGATTAATTTTCAAGTCTTGTAAATAGATGGTTGATGTCCTGTTTTCCAATCTACTGATACCCAGATATAACTTATGAGCTTTCTAACAAATTTTTGAACTGTTCATCCTTGCAGATTTAACTGATCATCCCAGTAAAGAAATTTTCATTTCACAGGTTAAACAAGCTGCTTCCTCTGGGTCATTTTATTAAGCCAACTCCATCAGCCCTTTATAAAACCAAGTGTCTTTATGATACTGTTTGGAGAAAGTTTTTATAATAAGAAATTTATTATTCCTTTGTCCAACTCAAATTGCTGGGCAATAGTTGCCATGCAATGTAACATTAAAACATTAAAAAAATTGGAAAAACTCTATACCACCTTGCTGATTGACTCGTTGATCACATATAAGGCACAGCAGAAAGCTGAGTGTTTCATCATGGTCAAAGAGTAAACAGCTGGGCATATAGGTCAATCAGGCTAACAAGGTAAGCATTTGAGTGCTATAAAAGCAGCTTTTATGCAGTTGCAACAAATAATAATAATGAGTTGAACAAAACAAATTACTTATGGTAGCTGCTGAATGCCTAGCTATCTAGTGAGTACTATTAACAATTAATAGCAGCGCAATATGCAGCACAACACTCAAACTAGATGAAGCAGTGTTATTACCCAGTTCTTATCTTTAACAGGTCATGGTCATTAATGATTGCCAGCAAACAAAATCATGGTAGATATTAATGGGCTGTAGTTACCTTTTGGAGAGATGGAAACATTTCTTATGAAGACAGGTATATAAAGTGCATGGAAAATACTGAAGACAGTGTGTGTCATTATAAAAGGAATCCCAAATGCTGGCAATTTGTTTTCTTAATGAATAAAGTTAGCATTTTTTTCTTATGTAATGAGCGATCCTTTGGTGTTCTTCAAGCAAAGTCTTTCATTTCATTACTGTTACAGATAACAACATAAATTTAGATGTATAATTTAAAGCCATATTTAAACTTTTGAATTCTGATTTAGCTACCCAGACTTACTTACACTGAATGTTTATCCTGAACGCTTGAAAAAGTGGCTGGATTTTAGCCACCACTAAAGCTTCTAGTTCCAGTAAATCAATACTTAAAGCTCCACAGAGGAGCTTTCCAGAGGTAGCATTGAAGAGTTATAATGTAGGTAGGAATGTCAAGGGCCAATCCAGTCAAATCTATTCTGCTGTTTCTTCTACATCTTTCAATCTTGTTCAGATTCCCAATTCGTTATTGCTAATACCATGACTTACAATGCCTCATAACTCCTTGTCCTGGTTTCAGCTGGGAGAGAGTTAATTGTCTTTCTAATGGCTGCTGTGTTTCAGATTTAATATGAAAGGAATGTTGATTATGTATATTGTTCTTCTTGTAGCCAGGAAATGTTTATGCTAGTCAAGGACTTTTTCAGCTTCTCATGGAAGCTGACAGGAAATATAGACAGAACAAGACAAGACAGCCAAGGAAATATTCAATAACAGGGAAGTCATGCTCAAGATATAAGTGGGGGCTAGTGGGAAGGCAGAAATCCATGACCACTGCTTATGGTGGGCTGAGCAACCAATACCCTGGCTGATGAGAGTGATTTGTGTTGTATTACTTTATCTTGTATATTCTTTTCCCATTATTGTTGTTATTATTCCTGTTTTCCCATTTGGTGNTATGTTTCATCGAATTTTGGTCTCAAAATTGGTCTCATGTGATCTGGGATTTTTGCTTGCACATCACAGACATGTATGTGATTGTTCAGGTCTCCTGTCCAGATACTAACGAATTCCTGATAGCATTTATATTTCTAAAAAGGGCTTACTACTTGGCCCCTCTCCAGACAATAGAAATACCCTAGACGCTGGGAAACATGAGTGTACAAAAAGATGTCAGTATTACAGGACTCAGGAGTGACTTCTTTCAATCTACATTGAATGGAGTTTGTAAACACAGGGATATTTTGAAGATACAAATGCAGATCTAAGTGTCTAAGAGGTCAGATGGCTCAACATGGTATAACACTTCTGTGTCTGTAGCCCTAAACATCTGTTCTTTATACCATTCTTGTCTGAAACTCCTAAGACTACAGAACATAGCAGAGAATCAAGAGTAACTCCTAAAACAGTCTAGTGCTGTAGACCATGGAAATGCCGTTCTTACCCATGTCTTTCAAAATTAGAGATGAGGTCATTTCATATATCTATTTACTTTATTTCCCAAATCCAATAATTTAGTGTGAAGGGCTTCAAAGCACAAGATAGATGTGACTGGGCCACAGAACTAATCATGTCAACTGGAAAATAACTGTAACTGCATCATTACCACTTAATGTGTTGGGTAACTCCGAATGTACCTGAAAGATAATAAAGAGGTGTCAGTATTATTCATATCTTTTAATTGCTTCCATTAGCATTTCTCTTTTTTTTTATCCTGAGGGCAAAATAGTATCACTTCATTGATTATACAGTGGATACAGCAGAAATAATAGTACAGAATCAAATATACTTTTAACCACCCGTTGCCAACTTATAGCTATAAGCAAAGGCATAACTCGGCAATAAAACCTATTTACTGTTAAAATTAAAATTGCTTTTAACAGTTTTATAGCATGCAAACAATTAAAATAATTATATCAGGCAGCAGCTGTTCTCTCACACTTGTGGAAAAGGGAAGAAGAGCAAAAAGTGTAGGAAAATATAAAGTCAGGTAACTTCTAGTAGGTGGTATGAGAATGGCAAGAAATGGGTAGGTTGTCTGTAAAGCGTAGCTTTAGTAACAATGGAGTTTTTAATAATAATAATTGAATCACTTGTGTAATGTATGTATTTTTATTCTAGGCAAATAAGCCTTGTGATATCATCAAGAATATGACTTCCTGGAACTAAGTTATAAAATAAAATTAACTCTAGATTTTCAGCTGTGCTGGTACCATGCAACCAGGGTCCTACCTCTTGAGTCCAGTTCCTTGTTTTACTCAGTGTCTTAAGGTCTTATTCTCACAACATAAATTTGGCTTCTAAGAACTCCAGCATTGCGCATAGGATCAGAACAGAGCCCCATTTCCTCAACTGTCTTTTCTCCCAGCCTAAATACACAATAAAATATCTACAGCAACAGGATAAACATTGGCAATGTACAACAACTGTTAACACTATAATAAAAGCACAGGTCACACTGGGTTGTTCAAGTAGTTTATCCCACTGAAGAACAACTGTGAACACTTATCCAAAGTGAAATAATTGAATCCAAGCAGAATGAGCAGGGCACTGGGGAAATTAAATACTGCGAGTCCATATGTCTTAGAGGAATGCCAAATGATTTTACCTGCTGTTTGAAGACACTCAAGTTAAAGAACACGTGTGACACACACCTTTAGAGTAAGAGTGAAAGTGCAATTCTGGGTTCTTCCAGACATTCCTTTGTCTGTTTGGGTTTTTTAGTTTGTTTGGGTTTCTTTGTTGTTGTTGCTTTCCTAAATGCTTAGGAAGAAGCATACTAGATCAAGCTTACTGACTAAACCTGAGTTTAGTCCTTAACCCTTTTAGACAACCATTTACTGTCATTTGCATTACTTCTGTAACCAGACCTGCTGAAAGTTGGTGGCTGAAAAGTTACTTGAGTCCTTCAGCCCCAACCCTGATACAGAATTTCAATATTTTGCCTACAGAGCTTGTATTAGGAAGACAACACTGTTATCTTCTGAAAATTGGCATCCTATTTAATTCCTCTGACTCATTCTGGAGAGGTTAAGATCTTATGTCCCTGCAGCAGAGAGCTGCATTCACTTGGATATACAGTACCATTGTTGCTACAAGTACATGCTACAGGAGCCCCTCAGTTTAACACACAACAGAAGGAAAGATTTCCATCCTCCTTGCATACATGATGGGAAAGGGGAAAGCAACCTCCACAGAAAGGTACAGTTTGATTGGTTTTACTGGTTCAGCATGTGCTTACTCTAATACTGACTCTGTGCTCTCTGGTTTTATTGATTGTCTACAATAAGAAAGACTCAAATTCAGGATCATATATAGAATCACCCTTTATGCTTTCACCCAAAGCTCACCCCAAACATTATTTGCATTAAAATGTCCACTCAGTCTGTCCTAACTGTGGACCTATTAAACAGAAGTAAATTCATATTCCTTTGTTTTTCTGTTAAACTGATTATCTGCACCTGAGCCTATCTTAAAACTAATGCCTACTTGTTAGGGGCTTTATTCTTACACACAGTAGGATAAACCAGTTTGAATTATGTGAAATAAATGTATGGCCATAAAATGTAATAATCCATTACCAAACACTTTCGTTTTTCATTTTATTACCATGTTCAAATAATTATTGACTTTTTTGCTAACCTGAACAAATAGATATTCATTGAATTATTGTATTCCCTTTTTATTATTATTACAATAATGAAGATGGGTAAATCATCTTCCTTATATTGTATTTGCATTAAGTATTGCATTATTAAAAGATTAAAGATGCCACCAGAAATCCTAGTTCTGATACCTCTATTTTATGAATTGCTTTACTTATCTACATGGAACTTCAGTCATTGGGTGCATAAACTACAATTGTTCAGTGTTATTTTTGTATGTGACCGACAGAAAAAGACAACAACAAACAAACAGGCATCTTTCAGAGATACTTTGAGGAATGGGGACGTCTGTTTAAACTCTTCAAACCCAAGTTTTTCTGACTGCAAACTATACAGCTATGTGTCTGTGACTGATTCATGTACCAAACTGAGTTTCTTTATATAGCTTCTGGTTTTACCTTTTCTTTTATTTTCATTCCATTAGTTGGCTTAGTTGGTACGTCCTTTAAACCCCAGATCACAAAAATTTTCAGGGAAGAGCTTTATACTCTTGAGCCTAGTATCCCTTGGAAGAGAGCATTTTATTGCACTGCAGTTGCATAGGTGTAACTATTTCTCTTTCCACAAGCTTTTGAACTGTTTTTCTAATCAACCTATTTTAATAAACAGAGGTTTCTAAATAAATGAAATTTCTACCTTTCCAATGAAAATTGAAAAGTCTAATAAAGGAAAGATTAAGGCTTGACACTCCACGTCAGTTATCAACATGCAGAAGAGCAATAACAATGCCTTTATTGGTTCTGTTATGCAAGAAAGTGCTGTCCTGCTTGTCTTAGCAATATCATAGCCACAAGTCGTGATAACACTTTAAAAATTACACAAATAGATATTCCTTAAATTGCTATCGGATTAAGCAAGAAATAAAACAAAGTAGCTGTACATGTCAGACTGAATACCTGCTAATCTCAAAATCTGATGATAGCCTGTAAGAGGTAATTGGAAAAAAAGAATAATATAGTAACTTTGTAGCAGTGTTCCAATCAATATAAACTCCTAAATTTTAAGAACTTCACTTGCTTTCATTCAATACTGTCTTTAAAAAATCATCTGTGATTGTCCATAAAACCTCGTAGAAACATACAAGATGGGCTGGAAGGGCCCTCTAGAGTCAACTCTAATTTTCTGCTGCTATAAATAGAAATTTTTTTTAAGCAAATACATCTTAGTCTATTTTGTTTGCCAGTTTCTGAAGGACTTAGGGAAATCTTCAAAATTCTATCCTAATTTTATTTATGTTTTTTCATGAACTATTTTCTTTCATACTGCTCTTCAATTATAAGGCTGATCGCCCACCTGAGCTTTACCCTGCCTATCCATATTCAGCTTCAGCTTCCATTAGTTAAACAAACCACATAATCTTGATCTACAACAGCAAGATGGACTTTTCACTCCTCTCAATTTTGTTCCTGGCTTACCTTAAGAGGGACGTACAGAGTGTATCAGAGCAGGATTTACAAGTCCTTTGTGCAAAGGAAGTACCACTTTCCTCTTTCATTTAGAAGGTCTTCCTTGAGCCGCAGATCAACACTGTACAAGATTAACTGCTTTATTGAATTAAGGTAAAAATTTTCTCTGTCAAAATTAATGAAAAAAAATAACTAGCGTTCTTAGTACTAATACATGTGCACATTTATCGTACCAGCTATAATTACAGACATAAAAGTAACAATAGAAGTTTTGGCATCAAACTAGAGGGCAGATGTCCAGGATATTCCTCTTTTCCAGGGGTCCATTTCTAGAAATGCAAATACTTAAATAAAATTTTTGCATTATACTAAAATGGAAGTAATTGTCAGTGAGAATCGAAAAGAACGACTGTAACACAGATAAGACAAATTACAGGTAGGGGAATGATAGAAGAATGAAGTTCATATTGAAAAAAATGATGTCAGCACATATTGGAAATGGAAAGAGGAAATGTGTGAATTAAAAGCGGTGATGTAGCACATATATCTTAGTTGAATGGAAAAGTTTTTTTCCCTTTATGCCGCTGTAATTATGTAGGTGCCTTGCACTATACCAGTATGAGTNATGAGTATTTTGACTACACAAATCCAAATTGAGATAAAGTCCACGAGATCACTGGTAGCTCTCAGTATATACATATACATTTTAATAATTGAACAGGAAAAATCTTTGTATGGGACCCTGCCAAGTACCTGTACTGAGAGCCTACAGTGACAGGATTTTAAAATTTAATTTAATTTTATTTTATTTTATTTTATTTTATTTTATTTTATTTTATTTTATTTTATTTTATTTTATTTTATTTTTCTTGCATAGCAGTTCATAAGGTTTTTATATAAAGAGAAAAATGGACTCATCAAGAGGAAAAGAAATTACCAGTACCCTGAACTTAAGAACTTTTTTGAGAAGCGGGAGTCAAATGAAACCAATCTTTCATACTATCAGAATCTCCTCTGTGGGTACCTACATAGATAAGCACCATTCATAGCAGGGAAAGAAGTCTCTTCACAAAGTTCGCCTGCCAAGCTACCATCAATGAAGGTGATAAGCCAATGTCCCAGAAAACAGAAATACCTGTTCAAGAACATGCCATAACCCCTTCAGTATTTATCACTACTAAAGTAAGAGTTTCACATATCTCTTATTTATTTTTCGGCTGTGTCACCTCTACCTATGCACTCCATAAGAAAATGCAATAGAGATGTCTTTCTAAAGTCCCTATAAAATTTAAATTGTTTTAATGGATTTCATAGATTTTTAGTACATTTTATTTAACAGATTTTACTTAGATGCCAGAACTCAGAACACAGGAAATAACACTTGAAAGACCTGAGACATTAAGTGAAATTGTTACCACTAGATACATTCCTCTTTCATTGAATAAAGTGGCTAGATCATTAGATTTAAATGCATTAATGTTATTTGGAAAAGATGTATTGGTAGACATGCTTATCTCTTTTACCAAAAGTCTTAATTCTAACTTCAGATCAGCATCCCTTTAACTCAAGCCTTGAAATTCCCACAGTCTTTACTCTGATGACACTACTTCTCTCCTTAGGCTAAATAAAATAATTGTACAACAATATAAAGTAAACAGGAATGCAAGGGCTGGTTTGTACGTCTGCTGCAAACCAGCTCATACGTGTTGGCAGCTGCATTTTATTGGATGCCAGTGAATGACAAGAATAAAAATTCAAGTCACTAGTTGTTATTGTTCTTTCTTTCTCTATGCATGAAAGGTTGAACAGTATTTATTCTATAGTGTTTCTTATTCTGTGCTTTTAGGGGGCTGGGTCTCCTACGAAGCACTATTTCTGGTAAATGACACTGGGACTTCCATAAGGAGGAATGGAATTCTAAATGTGATGAACTTAAGTTTGTTGTCTTCTAGCCACTTTCTGCGACACTAGATTTCCTATGATAGTGGGCTTAACACTAATGAATCGATGCATTAGCTCAATGAATCAAGCCACATGGTGGCTTTTTGTTCTTTTGTTTTTCTGGTGTTTTTTTTTGTGGGTGTTTTAGGGTTGTTTTTGTTGGTTTCGCTTTTGAAAATTTCCCCCCCCCAGTTATTAATCCAAAAGAATCACTTGATGGTACTCATAAGAAATTAAGCTTCTGAGATTATAAAGAAATCTTAAAAGAATAAGGATTGATTAGAAAATACTAATTAGGTTCAGAATGTCTTTCAAACCCACTAAATTACCTGTCTTTAAACTAGCCCTTTCTCTGCTTTAACGAGGAGAAATATGCCTGGTTCTCTTTATCTTCTTTGTTTTATCATCCATTGCTGACAGGAATCATAAAATCAGTGAGCTGGTAGCAGTAGCAGAGTAGTGCTTGCACATCACTCAAAATTAATGTTCGTACCACTTCTATACAATTAATTACTTATCATTTTGCTACAGTATTAATTAGAGGTTTTCTATCAAAATATGTCAAACCCGAGGAAAAAAAGAAAAAGAAAAAAAAAGGAGGGAAGGAAGCTCTTCTGTCTTCTGAGAGGGGATTATAGCCTCATGGAAGGAAATGCAAGTGCTGTTATTCTTGTCTATTGTTTCTCTGCATGTTTTGAATTTTCATGTGACCTTTCTGTATTGAAAATGGATACTTGCTTTACATACAACAGCCATTAGGAATGTAAACAATTTATATTAGTGATGCATGAAAAAAGGCTTACAGGCTGAAAAAAGCAACCTTTCAATGTAAAGACAAAATCTTAACTTATTAGAACATTATTTAAAGGCCTTAACCTATTCTATTCTAAAAAACATTATTCATCTAATAATAATAAGCTCTTTAGAAGGGCTACCACATATTGCCTTCTCTCAGATAAGTTACAAGGCTTTCTTAGACTTTCTAGTATTTCTAATTTAAGCCTTGGCAATAAGTGCCAAGAACATTTCTTGACTACTGTTACCCCCTTCTTTCTAATAGAAAGCAGTCGATAAACTTCATTTGTCAAATTAATTCCTATTTCTAGACTTCTCTTAATCTATTAGTTAACAACCTTACATTTAAACCATTTCAAATCTTTGAAATATATATTAAAAAATGGTTAATTCAGAGCTTTGAAATAATAGAAGACCAGATTTAGTTAAGAATGGGTCTTTTTCCTGGACATTTATGATTTGATTTCCCACACGACTTTATGCTTAAAAGACCTAAATCTTTCTATATTGCTGTTGCTTTTTATTTTTCCCTCCTGTAACCTGTTCACTTCTTTCTTGGTAGATTAAATTTTAGAAGTGAAAATCTCTCTTTGATATGTATGTGCATATTAATATAAGTTGAGAAACACTAGTCTGTTGGCTGTCAGTTTAGGTCCATTAGCTATGTTATGCCTCATCTGTTGTAGGTAGATTAATGCTTCATACATTATTGAAAACTTAATATTTTATTGTTGGATATAAAAAAGAAGCTCTTTTCCTGACCCAGCATACTTAATAAACACACGTTCTTTTTTTTTTTTTTTCCTTCTTTTTTTTTTTTTTTTTTTAATCAACAATTTTCATGGATTGAATTTGAAAGTGTGATACAGGAAAACTAGCAGAAAATATGCTAAAAAAACTGCATAAGGTTCCTGGAAAAAAGCTTATGTTCCAAAGAATTTTAAGATCTAAAAATTTAATGAAAAATCTTTTTCACAATTTCCTAACATTTTGAGCCCTGAAAGTGAAGAATCGAAGTAAGTGAATAATACGATGAATACTCCAAAACTTCACTCATCTTCCTGGAAGCCAGACTGCTTCCAGAATACAACAAAGGATTGTAAGAACCATAACCACTGAAACACAGCCTTATTTTCATGATATTGGCCATTGATTCTTTTGTGACTCTGATTTAATTTGTCACCCATTTCTTATTTTACATGAATTATAACGCAAAGGCTTATGGATGTGATATATTCAATAAAAATCTCCTGACATATGTATATCATTAAATTAAAATGTGGCACTTTGGCATTTGTAAATCTTCTTAGTTCTAATATAAATACAGATCACTCATTCGTGGAAGTTCTTTTGGATAACCATACCCATTACTCTTTATATTTATCAGCCCATAACTCAAAATGTTTACAGTGTCAGATTTTTCAATCTGAGTTGTGAGTTCTGCACATAATAACAGTTGTGAAGCAGTTAATGACTTGCTGAATCAGTTACAGTATGGTTCAGATATTTAGGCTGAATTTTTTTCCCATCTTTTCAACTGACCTACATATGTCTTCTAGAAATACGTGTCTTACATACACATATGACCTACATATGTCTCCCAGGCCAGGCTGGATGGGTCTTTGAACCACATGCTCTAGTGGGAGGTGTCCCTGCCAGTGACAGGGGGGTTGGAACTCAATGGTCTTTAAGGTCCCTTCCAACTCTAACCATTCTATGATTCTATGATAAATAGTTCAATATTGGCTGCCTTAGACTTGCTGAAGCTATACACTCAATTATATTTAGAAGTTAACAGAACTTAAGACTTTAAAAAATTCTTAGAGATTTAAAAGTAAACAAGATTAAGACTTCCTTATTTGTTGTCTAAGTTAAGATTAATCCAAAATCCAGCCTTCAGTCTCCTGAGAAGCATATAACTATATTTTGTCCCCATCTGATTAATAAAGTGCCTGGTCTTCTAGGCATTTAAGCATGTGCGAATGGCTATGTAATGTGAGAGTGTAGGGGAGAAGGAGAAATAGCTCTTATTAGAAAGAAAAAGGGCAATTCCAATTAGATATAAACCCAAAAACTGTACCATGAGGGTGGTTAAATATTCCATCAGCAGCTCAGAGAGGCTGTGGGTCTCGGTCCCTGAAGATGTTCAGAAGTTGACAAGACAAAGCCCTAAGCATTCCACTGTAATTGACCTGCTCTGGGCAGCAGATTAGAACAGATGACTTCTAGAGGTCCTTCCAAGCCTTCTAGATTGTGGGATGCTGTGGGGAAGTTTCTGTACCAGTGGCTGCAAGATGCTGAGAGGGCATGCTAGGGAAATGATTGTTCTATAACAGTCATGTTCATACACTTGTTAACAATGTTTTTCCTGCTAGCCACTTGAAAGAAACTTTTTCTGGCCTAATCCTTCATGTTTTCATCTATTTCTCCTGTATTATCTTTGATTTAGCAGAATTCAGGTTTAGTCCTCACATATGCCTGTGTTTTTTAACTTTGCCTTTCATTTCTGTGAAAAGATACACAGCCTGACATATATTTAAAGGGAAACTATCCAAGGAGTTATAACTTAAATTTAAAACCATGTTACAAACAACTAAACATGTTGATGAATTTTTTTGTGTCAAAAAGAAGAAACAACTGTGACTTTAATTACTTTAATTCTGAGATATTTCTCTGAGCTTCCGTTTTACTGTATTTAAAGAAGTTTAAATCTGTGACATTTAATACCAATTTTGTAAGCAGCTCCATTCCTTTTGTACTATATGGATAAAAAAGAGATGCACTCTAATAGCTCAAGGGATTTCAAAGTCATGCCTGACTTAACAAAGGAACTTTTTTGTTCTCATTTGTTTTATCTGGAGTCTTCCTGTGGCAGTCAATGCAGTTACAGCTACGGAAAAAGTGAGTGTATATTCCACCCAAATTGCTTCAGTCCATTATGCTTCAGGGTGAAGAAAGTACATACACACTGAACTGCAGGATACAAAGGGAAAGTGGGGAATTGTATTGGATTATGACACTTTCTGCTTGCTAGCCAAACGAGTAAGAAACTTAGTCAGGAATACAGGTTATGTACATTAAACTCTCCCACCTTCCTAAGTGCGACATCCAAAGATTAAGATAAATAACTCTGACATGTGACAGTTCCCATGCTTCTTAAACCATGATGATTTTTAGAAATATGTATGGTTTTATAATATGAGGAAAATCTTGGGGGATACCTATCTCTATTTCCATGAACACAGCACCATCCCAAGACATAACAATTTTGGCTATGGTCCATGGTGCCAAATGTATGCATTTCACCTCCTTTTTCTAATAAAAAATTATAAGTAATATCTAGAACACAAAATAGAATTTAAAACCGAGTCATATGAAAATATTGAGTAAATAATCTGGATTGCAGTTATTTTTGGTTTCTGTTTCTCTTGTGTGAAACTAGAAGTGAGTATTCCCCATCACCTTCCAGCTAGAAGCAAAGACAGATTTGGAAGAGTAGGGTTTTATTTATCCCTTGTAGGCTCAAAGTTCACAGTAGGTAGTTATTTACAGTATTAATGCATCTTATCCTCATTTGCATTTGGACTTGTATTTCTACCTTTCCCTACATTTTTATTGGATATCAGCAGGTCTCATTAAAAATGACAGAAGATTAATAGGGTGAGATAGTGTTATTTTCCATCACCACCTAGGGAAAACAAACATTGATTTCAGTTTCCTTGTTTTTCCAGATGCAACAATAATTACAAAGACTGTTCACAGAACTCATTGTTTTTTAATAAACTGCTTAAAGTTTTGCAGCTAATTGCTACAGAGGTAAAGGCATTCACTAAGGTATCTAACTACTCAGGTTGAAAGTGAAATATTATAGGCTAGGTTCTTAAGAGTGCCTAATTTTTTCCTACAATCAGCGAGTATCAGGAATCTGAACACTGTTATAAATTGAATGTACTTTGGCCACAGAGGGTAGTAACTCCTAACCAGAGACTGCACAGGGCTGGATACTCTTTCATGTATTCCTCACTCCAGCACAAAGTGACAATTGTTTTCCATCATCTCTACCACTCTCCCTGACTAAGTAGCCCCAGCTAATTTTGTGCACCGGGGTACTGAAATTTGTTACATAGTGAACGTTGATTTTTTAAGCAAAAGAAGACATTGTGAAATTATGACTCTGGGTCACTGGATTAGGAACTCCGGGCAAATCTGTTAGCCAGAAAGGCAGCACATTGAGAAAAGGGGTATACGGTGGCACATGACAGATCTTGGACCTGTTGACTATTTGGTAGGTGACCAGAGCCTTACATTTCTACTACATCTGTCATGTAATGTGTCCCTTTGCACAGCTCTCCCAGAAAGTTTCACCGATTGGTGAGTAAGCTGGTATTTTGTCATGGTTTGAAACTGAACTGACAGTGCAGAGACCTAGTGGATAACGAAACATTTTGGTTACAGATACGTGCAGTTTTTATAAGCTATACAACTTCAGCATCTGCAGGGCAGGTGACATAGTCCAGAAGTCATGTGGGTCAGCACAACAAACCCAGCTGTGCAGTATATCATCCAGGTGCAGGTTGCTGGGTTATCTCTCTCTTTGGTTCTCTTCCTGAGTCTCCTGGAGTCTCTCCTGGGCTTGTTCTGCAACTTCTGTCCCATGTATCCCCAGAATCTTTTTTTCAGTCCCTGATGTCTATTCCCAAGTGGGAATAGATATCAGAAGTAGATAGCCATTCCAAATGGACACGATTTGGCTGGATCAGTAAACAATTTGCCAGAGAGTCCTTTAATATCCTTTCAGCTGCTTTTAACACCACTTGAGTATGAACGTGTATCAGTAACAATTGGTTATTGATGAAGGCAATAGTATTAACAAGGGATATAATTGAGGAGAAGTAAATGATGTCTCCAGATGCTTTCAAACAGAATTCCATATGGACAGTGGATTTTGCACAGCCATTGGGAATGCTTGAATACATCCATTTCCACTGTGACTGACAGAAGAGTGGAATGAGCAAAGTTCAGTTCCTATGGGTGTGGTCCTTCTGATAGAAATGGAGATTAATATCAAAAATTGGATGGAGATCTTTGAAGAGTGCTGTTTAGAAGGCTGTGGACCAACAGCGTAAGGAACAGAAGAACTTCTGGAGACTGGCCTGTTTGGAGAGGAGAAAATCTTCTGTGAGCAGAAGGCAGTAGATAAAACACTGTATTGCCCCAAAATAAGAGATCCTTGGGGTGTGGGCATGATATCAATGGAAGCAGGATTCCTGCTTTGTTTTCCTGCTCCCCTGAGTAGCAAGTGTATTAGGAAGCAGCAAGTGCTTCCAGTGGTTTGTGGATGCTGGTTGTGCCAGATTAGGGTAACGCTATTGTTAACAGGGAACCAGTTCTATGATGTGTGCAGAAACGTAAAATAGGGGAGCAGTCTGTGATAAGGGTTGTACTGTTCATACAGCTACCATCATGGTTACTATGAACTTGTGGGGTACTTTATACATAAATTTACATACAACAATAGGATCACCAAGCCAAGCTGGGTTTCTGAGCACTAGAGGTGAAAGAAAGGGAATTGTCATTTGACTCAGCTTCATCTTTCCCTGACAGATCACAGATCTTTATCTATGGAGAGATGACTCAGAGGGAGCTGCAGAAAGGCTCAGCCCTGTGTTGACCCAACACTGTATCACAGTAAGAGCCCAAACCTGAATTGAGCCTTGAATAGTCCCTTAGCAAACAAAATGCCCTGAGTCCCATCCCACCACTATTCAGTGACTTGGTGTGTTAGACACCACAAAATTAGCAATGCAAACTGAGGGGCCACCACAACACTAAAGACAAACATTCCAGATAATGTAATCCATTCAGGCATAATCCTACACACTCATCAAATCAGGAAATATCAACGATTCGGTTTAGGGAGAAAAAAGGAGAATCTTCCAGTGATGCAGATGGCCTATTGGAGATTCTTCCCCTCTTGTCCAGTATGCTGTACAGAGTAATTTCCTGGGGATTAAGCAACCTTACTTGAGAAAAAAGATAAATGATTAAGAAACAGATGTATGGTATCCTACATTCTTTGAGGTTGTGTTTAGTGCACTTTTCTAAAGTAATAATATCTAGCACGTTTGTGGTTTGTGCTGGTACTTTTTGGGATCACTTGTAGGTTGTTATAGTATATTCTATGAATTGTTTTTTAAATTGCACCAACAAGCCAGTCAGCTGGACTGGCTTTTTTTAACTCCATGATTAAGCCGTTTAGCCCCATCATTACCACCTCAACTCCTCTCTCTTCTCATCTGCATGCCAGAGAGAGGCACACAGAGATCACCAAGACATCCTCCTCCAATCCCCTACCTGTTCACAAACCACTGTTCATTTTGGTTTTATTAACGAAGTAAAGTGGTCCTTGCTAAACACATTTCTAATGGCCTTATGGAGACAAGAAGGGGAAAACTGTGCGTCTGTGATACTTTAAACTGAGCTTTTTACTGTAGCAGAGCAAAAAATGCTGTAGGTGGTGCAGGAGTGGCATTCTGCATAGGTGTCTGCAGTGGAGAGTGGAAGCACAAAACATTGCATACAGCAATTTTGTGGGTCTACACAGAAAGCAGAGAACAACCCTGATCATAGAGGTCTGTAAACCCATCAGTTGCTATGCAGAAGACAGCTTCCGCAAACTGAGGTTTCAAATCCAATCCCTTGATTAGTGCTGCCATGTTATATTCCAAGTACAGGTTGTTGTTTATTTCCTACTCCATAAAAACATAAAATAAATAAATAAAACCATCTGTCTAATCACATTATAATCACATCAACAAGTATAAGTTGGTCAAAATTCTACAGGTTACAGTTCTTCATGAACTGATTCAGAGTAGATCCCTTTAATGAGATTCAGTCCTTCCAGAACAAACTGCTCCAGTGTGTATCCCCCATGGGTTCTCAGGTCCTGCTGGCCATCCTGATCTGTTGTGAGCTCCTCTTCGTATGAGTTCACAGATCTTGCCAGGAACCTACTCCAATCTGGGATCCTCCAAGGGCTGCAGCCGGATATCTGCTCCACTCTCAGCTTCCATGGGCTGCAGAGGGACGGTCTGTTTCAGAATGGTCTTTAGCATGGTCTGCAGGAGAATCTCTGCTTCAGCACTTGAAGCACAAGAGGTCTCTCTCTTTCTTCGCCAAATTTAGTATCTGCAGAATTGTATCTCTCACATATTCTCATTCTTTGGTTGCATTTGCTGTTCCACTGCAGGGTGTTTTTTTCCCCCTCCTTTCTTAAACAGGTTATCCCAGAGTACTACCGCCACTGCTGATGGGCTTGACCCTGTCCAGCAGCAGGCCCATCTTGAAGCCAGCTGAAACTGACCCTATCAGACACAGTGGAAGCTTCTATCAGCTTCTCACAGAAGCCACCCTCTGTAGTCCTCCTGCTATGAAAACCTTGCCACACAATCCAAATATAATATTGCAATTTGAAATCTTGAAGCATCTTTTATTATTTTAGAGTGAGAATATAACTTTTCAAGGGTTCTTTCATGTGCAGAAGGGTTGCACATACTGCCCAAGTGTATTGCATAAAATGTGGATAACACATTATCTTTGGAATTTCCAATCTGTAACAAATATGATTACACTTGCCAAAAGTAGTCTGAGGAAATTTCTAGGTTGCACATGTAAACAAGCAATCATACACAGGCAATTGGATTGCAGAAGGCTTATTTTGTTACAAAGTATTCAAACTAACTCAGAACCTTTGTGGACAAAATTGAACAACTCCAGATTTACTGTGCTATATAAAAATACAGTTTGGAGTGCATGGATGGTGTGACTGGAGCCAGTATCTAAACTTCACTGGCTTTTGAGAAGTAGTTACCTAACCTTTTTACACGTTTTCACAAACAATAGATGACTAGTTGGATTTCTGGGAATCCTGAATCCATATGTACATTTTGCCTAGAAGACCTATGCAGAGACACAAGTGTTACACAATGCTATCTTAATTTATGCAGTTTATATCTTCATGTGCTTTTAGTTTTATAAAAAGTTATGGATGTCTGATATCCAAACATCACATTCTCTTTCCTCCCATCCTCCCAAATGCAGTAGTGAATATTTTTGACATACAAATTAGAGCACTGTAATTATATTTTTGCTGAACAAATAGCAGCTGATGAGCTACAAGCAGGTGTACATTAGAACAAGCAGAAAATAAATCTCCACTGTGCTGTTGTTATTTTTAGTTGTATAAATTGTAGGAGTATGTTCAAAGGATAAGAAAGAATGAATAATAATAATAATAAAAAAAACAATGTTATTTGTCCTACTGGGCCCCTATTCTGTAAGTTAATGAACAATCTTACTTTCCATCAGCGTCAAAGTGAGTGTTCCTCAGGGGACAATACTGGGACCACTACTTTTAGTATCTTCATCGATGACACAGGCAATGGGATTGAGTACACCTTCAACAAGTCTGCCGAAGATGCTAAGCTGAGTGATGTTGTTGACATGCCTAAGAGACCAGATGTCATCCAGAGGGACTTGGGCAAGCTTGAGAAGTGGGTCTGTGTGAACTTCCTGCAGTTCAAGACCAAGTACCAGGTGCTGCATCCAGGTCAGGACAAAGCTGAGAGATGAAGGGATTGAACACAGCTCTACTAAGAAGGACTTGCTGGTACTGGTGCATGAAAAGATATACATGAGCTAACAACATGCACTCACAGTCCAGAAGGCCTAGAATGCCAACTGTGTTATGGGCTAAATCAAAAGAAGTGTGGCCAGCAGCTCAAGGGAGAGACCCCACCTGCAGTACTTCATCCAGCTCTCCACAGCCCTCAGAAATGGAAAGACATGGACCTGTCAGAGCAAGTCCAAAGGAGAGCCACAAAAATAGTCAGAGGGCTGGAGTACCTCTTCTACGAGGGCAGGCTGAGAGATTCACGGATGGTCAGCCTGGAGAAGCGAATGCTCCAGGAAGATCTTATTGTGGCCTTTCTGTATTTAAAAAGGGCTTAATAAGAAAGATGGGGGCAAATATTTTAGCAGAGCCTGTTGCAATAGAACAGGGGGTAATTGTTTTAAACTAAGGGAGAGTAGATTTAGACTGGATGTAAGTGAGAAATTTTTTGCCATGGAAGTGGTGAGACCCCGGCCCATGTTGCCCAGAGAGGTGCTAGGTGTTCCATCTCTGGAAACATTCAAAGTCAGGTTGGACAGGTCTCTGAGCAACCCGCTCTAGGTGAAGCTGTCTCTATTCATTGTAGGGGAGGTTGGACTAGGCAGCCTTTTAAGGTGCCTTCTAACCCAAACTATTTTATGATTCTAAGAGAATGCTTTACACTTCACAGGATCTCAAGGTAAACCAAAGAGATCATTTTGAATTTATAAATATTTCTCCTTAATCAAGTTATGTTCTAAATCCTTTGGTTATTTGAGTTTTCTACATATCTGTTACAGTGCTAGACTGACAGGTACACTGATGATGTGAAACCCCAAAATTCAAGAACAAAGAATGAGAATTTGTTTCCTAGTTTTTATTTTCTAGTTTGGAGAAGCTCAATACATTTTTTGGTGTTTTTTTTTTTTGTTTGTTTGTTTGTTTTGTTTTGTTTTTCCCTTAGTAGTTTTCAGAATAAGCAGAAATCTTAGTAAAGTTATAAAAGTGTCATAGATGTCAATTAAAATATTCTAAAGATTCCATTTCTGAATATATCTGTAAACACGTGTCTGTATTTTTAAGGTGGGTGGGGAGTCAGCGGTGGGAGTATATCTTCTTTCATAGAATTTTAGTCCAAAGTAGCTTTATGGAGCTAAACAATAGAAGACCACATATGTCATAAATCACAGGAAGCAGTAGTGTGTAGACATTATATGGGGAACAAATTAAGGCATTCAGTCATAAAGGTAATAACTTATGGAGAGAGAAATTAAGAAACAGTCAATAGGTTTCAAAATGAGAAAAGGAAGTCAATGAAGCAGGATGCTCAATGGAGCCTCCTTTAGCTGATGAGAGCTGAGGAGAAGACTTCTACATAAATAGCCTGCAGAAGGGTAAAACAGAGACCCTTGTTAAACAAGGAGAATGAAAACAAAAAAGAAGAGAAAGAACTCAAGTCAGAGCACTTAAAATAGCTGAAACTCTTAAAACTTTTTGGGACTTAAAAAATTTATAGAACTTGCCTTCTGACATATATATATGTCTGATGTAGAAATACTAAGCAACTCTACTTTGTAGAGATACTCAATTTGTTTAGAGCTGGTTGACATACTGGGAGCAATCTAATTTTTCAGTATGCCTCTGCCTGAACTGATTCATTCTATCAGTTTACAAAATACCTCTGGATGTGATAAAACTTCAAAGTATTTCAGGGGAATAAAAAAAAAGAAAATAATGATAAACTTTCAAGAATATGCTGTTGTGATCCTACTAAAAGAAGGGATCCCATGGAAGAAAGTATACAACAGTTAAAAAAATCAGGACAAGTTATTCCTCATCAACAACTTGTATGTTCTGAACAAACGTGTGGTGCTAGGCATTGTGTTTCACCTCCAGTCTGGAGTGAAGTTCTCCCTGTTAGCATACCTCATTTATAGAGAACTTGTCTATCCATCAACTGAGTTGTGTCACATTATACATTGACAAGGGATTAGATAAATTGGTTATTTGGATGATTCTCCTTCTAAGTGTATTGAAGGGCAGAGTGATTCCCCAGTATGAATACATTCAGTTACGTGAAGCAGGCATCTGAGAGACTTAGATTCCACTATTTTCAGTTGTGTTGCTTTAGCCAAGTTAATTGGTTAATAAGATCATTTTTAATTTTCTTTTTTCTGCAAAATAAATTACTATAATTATCTTCCTAAACTATTCTTTTGAGAATATACACAGAAATGTTCAGGTAATACATTACAGAGGATTAAATGGGATCTAAAAGATTTTAGGTCTGTTCTAGCAGTGTAAGTGTGAAATAAGTATCACTAAGTCAACTCAAACTGCGGATTTACACTAACTTGTAGTTGTTAAAATCTTCTTCTGAAATATTCTGATCTAGTGTACTATTTTTGTCATCATTTTTCACCAAAGGACAATGTGTACCAATTATACAGCATTACTGAATTAACCATTCAAGACCATGTCTGGGTTATGAAGAATCAAGTAATTGCCTATTAAAAATTATGCATTACGCCTAAAAGACACAGTGACACCAGCAACGAAATTACTGGCAACCCATTTACAAGTGCATGTTGATTTAATTAGGAAATTAGCTGAATTTTTTTTTTTAACTTGTTTCTTAATTAAAGTCTTCACGGTGAAGTGAAGTGCTTATTATATCCATTTGGAATGGATGTACTAGCCACATTTTGGGATACACTTAAAATTGCCTGAAGGATTCCTCCTCACTCTGCCCCCCACACCACCCTCCCAACCCCTCTTCATCCATATTTATTACATAAGTATGTAAAACTTATTCCATTTATTTCAAATTCGTATTTCAACAAAAGGAAAATTAAGTGAAGAAAGGTGTGTCTTCTACAGTAAGATATGGAGGAAGAAGGAAAAAGAACTTTGTAGTCAATTGTTTATGATAATATGTATTTATGCACTTCACAAAGGTGTAACCTGAACTCATTTTCAGATTAATGGTATTTCTGTTATTGCACAGTTTCATGACTAACAGACAGCAACTCTCGCACTGATTTAATCTGACTTCCTTTGGCTTTCACTGAATATCCCTCTTCCCTGAGTAAGTTCTTGTTTGAATGAGGGTAATATTTAGCCAGACATCTAATTTTGAGTTTCAGAACAAGTCCAAAACTACTAAAGAAACATAAGGGTGACACAGCCACAGATACGGCTACTTCTGTGTGCCATTACTGCCATGGTTCTATTTAAAAATAGATGTTGTGCCAGGCTGCATTACTTTGTGTGATCATCTGAAAATCCATACCTACCAAGTGAAAATAGCTGTTATAACTAAATACAGGTAGCATATTCCCCACAAAGGATTGCTAGCATAAATTTACTGTGCTTAGACAGATCTCTAAGACTGACTTTTGAGATACCCATGTGTAACAAAAATACACCCACTAGGAAGTCTATATACTGTACAGAGAAAAAAAAGTAATTCTGGATGCTACATCCTAGTACATGAAAATCTGTTTCCTGAACATCTTTGTACTAATAGGTATGTAGAGCATATGGTTAAGACAGATCCCTAATTATGAAATTATTTTCTGTATTTAAGGTTGCAATCAGGTCAATTTTTTGTTTATTGGGCCAATAGTGACTAAAGTAAAGTATTGGTGATAAATTACTGATTATTACATCATGATAATGATAAAGTAAATTATTTTGGAAAACTAATTTAGCATTTTAATAGTAACATAACTGAGATTTATATGAACAATTTTTACACTCTTGACTAGTAACCCTTTTATTGATGAGTTAATGGCCAGCTAGATAAATTAAGCTCTGTCATCTTCACCCAATGCCTTATAACAACTCACATTGGTCATTAACTGCTTGATTGGTAAAGTGTTTTATTATTGCTTTGGAAATATTACCTAAAATGAAGCACAGTAATTTCTGATCCTTTATCATTTTTATTTTGATGGCTTGACTTTTTTTAATGAAAAAATGTGATGCACATTGAGAACCCAAAATCTAAGCAGTTAATGTGATTTAAACTAAAACCATCAAAGTTACTTTTCAAATACAGACATTTACACTTGAAATAGTAGTCCATTTATGCCCTATAAAAACATCAGGGTCTATAGAGAGATTAAGTCTGTTCTAAAGAATCCACATGCACTCACTTATAAAAAGGCTGAATACATTTGATAAGGTAGTGATTTTATACAATATTTTCTAATCAAGCTAGATGAATTTGATGATTTTTTTTTTATTATTTTTTTTTTTTTTGGTAGCAGGTTGGGTATATAGCGTGCCTGTGACCTCCTCAAATATTTTGATTTTTGAAGTGATATTTTGCATGGATGTTGCTACATGCACCCTTCATTGTAGCCGAATTCACCAGTTAGAACAAATTAATGTTCTTGGAAGTAAGAGAATAACTTACAGAGAACAACATACTCCTGTAATTAGAGAAGTATAGTGTGAGTTTTCACAACGTATCATATGTTAATCATTTGTCAACAGCCTTTTCTTAATTTTGGGGGGTTGTCAGGTTCTCTTACCAAGTACTAAAATCAGTACTTCCCTAAAATCAAGTGCTGTTTTGTTCAGTAATTCATTAAAGTTGTATCTGCTATGTTGTTTAATTGTGAATGTTAACATTCACAACCTCTTGGTGTAGGTAGATAAAATCAAAAGAAGAAAGAGACATAAGAAATACCAAGAATTTGGAATTTCTTAATGAATAACTTAAAACTCTGTAAAAAGGACAAAGGATCTATTATTTTTTTTTAAAATGTTTTTATCTGTGTGATACAGATATTCTCCCCTGAAACATAATGAAAGATACTTTCATGACCTAGTCTAGTCTTGTTCAACATATTCTTCAATGACCTGGATGAGGGGACCAAGCGTATCATCAGGAAGTTTGCTGATGCTACCAAACTGGGAGGGTTGGTTGTCACTTCAGAGGGCTGTGCCATCATCCAACATGACCTGAATAGGCTGGAGAGCTGGGCAGAGAAGAACCTCATCTGGTTCAACAAAAGCAAGTGTAGGGTTCTGTACCAGGGGAGGAAGAATTCCAGTCACCAATATAGGCTAGGGGCAGACCTGCTGGAAATCCTTTCTTCAGAGAAGGATCTGGGGGTCCTGGTAGACAGTAAACTATCCTGAGCCAGCAAAGTGCCCTTGTGGTAAGAGGGCTAATGAACTCCTGAGCTGAGTAGGGAAGAGTGTGACCAGTAGTTTGAAGGAGGTTGTTCTCCCCCTCTATTCTGCACTGGTGAGGCCACAACGGGAGCACGGTGTCTAGTTCTGGGCTCCACAGCTCAAGACAGACAGGGAACTACTAGACAGAGTCCAGCATAGGGCAACAAAGATAATTAAGGGATTTAAACACCTCTCTTATGAGGAAAGGCTGAGAGAGCTGGGACTCTTTAGCCTGGAAAAGAGAAGGCTGAGGGGAGACCTTGTTAATGCTTACATATCTGAAGGGTGGGTTGAAGGAGGACGGAACCAGACTCTTTTCAGTGGTTCCCAGTGACAGGATAGGGGGCATAGGAAGTTTCATTCCAATATAAGGGAAAACTTCTTTACAGTGAGGATGACAGAGTCCTGGCAGAGGCTGCCCAGGGAGGTTGTAAAGTCCCCTTCTCTGGAATCCTTCAAGACCCACCTTGATGCAGTCCTGAGTGATGTGCTCTGGGAAATCCTGGTTTAGCAGGGGAGTTGGACTGGATGATCTCTAGAGGTCCCTTCCAACTCTGACAATTCTGTGATTCCATGATACTGTCTCACTGACTGGAGAAAGCCAAGCTCAGTTATCTTTTCTGTCATAAACTTGTGCAGTTCTGTGTCTGGTCTTTCTTGCAAGGTTCAGGAGAATCATTGTAGAACTCATTAAGTTATGACTGTATAAATTCTACCCTCCCTCTTAAATTAAATAGTGCCCATCCTTAATTAAGTATTTTTCATGCATCATGTGGGGTGATTTACAGCTCTTTACATGCCTTCCCTAAGGACCTCTACAGCTCTCATCACAATTCTGTTTGATTGCTTCAAGCTTTAATACATCCACTGCAGTACAATTCATACCTGATACTGCTGATACTGCTCAGGGACCAACTGCCAGGGATTTAATTTTTCCTTTAATGGGAATCTGACAGGAGACTAGTGGGTTTCTCTTATTTCTCATCATGACAGTTTGTGCTCAATCTCTTGGAAAACCTTCAAGCAGGAATGCACATCTATAAAAGATCAGATCTAGTTTTGCAAGGGTTCTCAGGAATGAGATTAGTTTGCTATCTGCAAGCATTCCTGCAGAGAAAATTTGGTTGCTCAAATATCTTGAGGTGTGAAAGTAAGGATAATTTGGAAAAAAACCCAAAATAGCAACAACAACAACAACAACAAAAACAACAAACCAAATTGAGAAAAATAGGAAAGTAGAAGGCTGAGCCTAATTGATACCAGTCCAAGTCTGTTAGTTTTGTCTGTGGATAGCTTCCCTTTCGATTCCAAAATTAAAATACTGGAAACGGAATAGGGTTCATGAAGGCATGTAGATTTGAAAGAACTAAGGACAGTCACCTGCAAAGCACGAGGTGTGAGTAAAATGGGTTGCTCAGGGCCTCGACCACTCAGATTTTTAATGTTTTCAGGGCTAGACGTCCCACAGGCCCACTGGGTCCCTGTTCCAGTATTTAACCTCCTTTGTGTTAAATACTGACTCAGACTCCTGGCTTTTTATGGTCTTTGCAAACATACTGTTGATCTCCTTTTGACTCGTGCTGATGGCATACAGTCTGCTTACCACTTCTGACTGAAAACTATTTACCTGGCAAATCAGCATCTCAGCCAAAGCACACATCCCAGAGGTGAGATCATCACAATTTCCAACTCCTGGGAGGAGCACCAGTGATCCTGACAGCCTGCATGGCAGCATTCTCCCTCAGGAGCTCTCTCTTGGAATAAGCTTCTGACGTGCCATAGCAGTTCTTTCAGCTGGTACTGGTTAATACACTGTGGTGTATCACCACCTTCACTGCAGAAGCTTAGCAGAGACCCTGGTCTCTCTTGTCCTCTGGCTGCAACCACTGGTGCATTTCTGTAAGCTCCCTCTTGTCCTGCAGTTACAAAGTGCTCTCCAAGCACAGTTCAACAGGTGCTTGACACTTCCTGAACTTCAGTCAGTTGATTCCAAAAGGTGTGGGCACTATTGCTGATCAGGAAACAGCCAATGGAAGCTGATTGTTAAAGCTGGCACAAATTAAGGGCCTATAGAAGCCTTCAGAATGTATCACTCATCATCGGCCAACCATTCCAAGTTCCCAGAAAATGATACCCAAAGAAATCCCTAGAATTTTCCTGCTTTCTGAAAAAACTGTTGGAGTCTTTTGAGACAGAGAAGATGTCAAAGCAAACTGTAGGTGTTTGCTCGAATACACTGTATGTCAGAGTCCATATTCTCTGCTAGGACTGAGACAATTCTAAGCTTCAAAACCGGTGGCATTTAATTAATGGACTAAAATGGATTAATTTTCTATAACCCTTTCCATTTCCACTGTTAAGTTTCTTGTGTTTTTTTTTTTTTTTTT
>VXBW01006649.1:62717-74460 GCA_013400375.1 Thinocorus orbignyianus | reverse complement strand
GTTTTTTTTTTTTCTTTTTTTTTTTTTCCCCTACACTCATTAACTTAGAAAAATTGTATTCAGTGTTAGCTGACCTAAGGAGCACATTTATATTTGCTCAGGCAGCAAAAATGTAGACAAGAAAATGTCTTTTTCAGCAACATAAAGACAGATGAGGCATAGAAGCAGAGTCTTTAGAATAATAATTATGTAACTAACTTAATTAGTCTCTTCTTCAAACAAAAGAAACTATGATAACACCAGCAAGTTGGTTTGTATCNAAATAAAGAAGGGGAGTAACTATGTCACAAGTAGAGAAATGAGGTTTCCCCAAAGTGACACAGAGAATCTATGCAAGCAGCCAGCTGAAACATGAGCCTGTCACTTTGTGATTCATTAAAAATAAGATGTGAACTAGGACAGATTTAATTTAAATGAGCAGGCAAAGGTACTTTGGAAACCTCAGAGAAATGCAGGCAAACATTCACAGCTGGCCACATAAATTGGATAGTTCCAGCAGCGATTGATTCATGCACATTAGTCTCAGAAGGTTCCCAGAAGCTACAGGACTTTTTCCTGCATTTCTTTGCATGGTATGTGTTGTCACTGAAATTATTTCAGACTCACTCCAACTGGTCAGGATACAGAGTGTCTATAGCAACATTTGTGGATTCTGACAAAAATATTACTCCACGCATTCTGGGATATCTTATTACAAAACTCTCTTAAACATAAAAGCACAGTGAATATCGGTGATCATGGAATGGGCAGGATAGTGGTTTTTTTCACAGCTTAGTGAAGATGAAGTTCAGCAGAAAAATATTAAACGCTATGTGGTTGTCTTTGTCTGAAATACCAGCATAAGAATCTGAGGTATCTGTTACGTTAATTACCCTGAAATTTCCTCACAAAGAGGAATATCAGTGAGCAAAGAATCCCTAATCGCAACATTGTGTGACAAGTAAAAGTGTGTTTGTGAACCCTCTGTTAACCTGAAAGAATATGTATCTTCAGAAAATAAAATACAGTTGACCAGCAACATTAGAGGGCCATATGAGCAAATATATCATCCCTTTGGGAAGGAAAAAAACATTTATTTATTTATTTATTTGGCTTTGTTGTGCCTTTGTTCTGTCTTATTTTTCTTTACCATCCATAACACTTCTAAAATAACCTCGAAAAGAAAAGAAAGTTTCCTTCTCCCCCCACCCCTCCCTCTAAATATTTTAATGTAGCTATTCTCTCACTAAGAAAAATGTGATTTTCTTTTTTTTTTTTTTCCCTGACAACTCAAGATGTTCCACCCACACAGAACTTAGAGGGTAATAAAACTAAAATTGTGTGGCATTTTCTTCTATTTCTTGCATTGTGGAAGGGTGAAAATGGGAGTATAAAGGAAAAAGACTACATCAGAACTTAGTCTTAACTGATTAACTAGTTAATATGATTGTCTTAATTTAAAAAATAAATTAAATATTAATAAATTAAATATTACAAAGGTAATATTAGGTAAAGTGTCTATGAAAACAGGTGAAAAAGTAACATGTGTCTTCACCTCTGTTACTAAGCAATGTATTACAAAAGAGCATCCAAACTGCATATGCTAGATGAGATATCTTGCCCATCTCCCTCCCTCCCTCTTTCAGATATTAACAGACATTAACTGTTTCTGTAGAAGAAGAAAAGTTATATTTAAATTCCATTTCGATGGTTTGTGTCTTTTTGTGTCTGTTGTTATTGGGATAATGTTTGGATGTTACATCTGTATCTGTGCTTCTTAGATCTACTGATGAAAAACTCACTCACCCCAACACATTAATGACAGGACCAGAGGAAATGGTATGGATATGCAGCAGGGGAGGTTTAGACTGGATATTAGGAAGAATTACTTTACTTAAAGAGTGGACAGGCACTAGAACGGCCTGCTGGAGTCACCATCCCTGGAGGTATTTAAGAAATGAGTAGATGTGACACCTCTGAGCATGCTGTAGTGGCAAGGATTGTAGGGTGTGGGTTGTGTTTTTGTATATGATTGAATTCAGTGATCTCAGAAGTCCTTTCCAACCATGACAATTCTTTGATTCTGTGATTGTCTTCTCAAAATTTCTGGTATATAAACATCTTTCCCTGACGTCAGCAAAATCTGTTGCAAATAAAATCCCCCCAACCCCGAGATACACAGCAGATATTACTTGGATGTTACCAAGAAAATCAAGTGGATTATCCATAACAGTACGATTTTTTACTCTGGATTTGAAGTTGAATCAGGGGAGAAAATTAATCTCCATTGGATATTCTAATCAATAAAGGTGTCTGAGAAATGAATATGGCTCAATATATTTAGCAAGTTAATTAGTAGGTATCTCAGTTTTGCACTTAATTAATAATCTCAGAATAGCTGTAACCTCAGTATTTAGTGAGGCCCTAAACCAACAAAGTTTACTTGCTACTACTTAAATTCATTTCTTAACAAAATATTAGCTAGCATCAACAAAGATGTATTTTATAATGTAAAATAAATAGTATGTGAAGTTGACTAAAGAATGTGATCTTAGGTAGAACTATGAGTAAGTGAAAAGTAAGTTTTCCATAGTCAATAAGCGAAGTATTGAGTGGGATCAGGCTGAAGATTTCCCATATGTTTTGGGATGTCTTTAATTATTGAAAAGAAGGATTTTATGTGAAAATAATTCTGTTTCTTTTTTTGTTTTCCCATAAGTTTCTCAATATGGAAGAACCTTAGGAGAAATATGAAGATTTCAGGTTTTCTACACGGAGAAAAGAAAAAAAAAGAAGAAAAAAAAAGAAAAAAAAAGAAAGTATTCTTGTTGAACGTAACATTTCTAGGCGATTGACACAGGCTGATGTTTTGAAATCTATTTCGAAGACTGTAGATTATTTTCCTTTAAAATATCTACTTATAGAAATTTGGAAGTGTTATTTCCACTAAAAAAAAAAAAAGAGTAGGAAACAGAGAAAAAAATCTTTAAAGCAAAGAAGAAATCTTTGTACTGCATACAGATTTTCTTCTTCACAAAGAATTGCTTTGTGCCTAACTACAGGCACTTTACTGTACCAGTTACTTTAACATTCCCTATTTGCAGTGCCATATAATCCCTCCATGAACAGAATTTCCTGTGTAAAGGAGAAAGGTCAGTTTTCAGTGCATTTCAGTTATTCCTAACTCTATTCTTATCTTATTGCTAAAATGCTTAATACCCTTTTAATGCTAGAAACAAGGGAACTGCTGTGTCTCTGCCTACTTTCCCCCTACTAAATGCGTACTTTATTTATAGACCATATCTTTAAGTTGCTGGAAGCACATTATCATTATATGCCTGAAGTTGCCAATATGGAAAACATTAATTGCTCTTTTAGTTTTATGTAAAGTGTTTCAGGCAGTGTAATAAGATATGAATTCATCTTTTATTTAAATAGAATTAAGAACTAGGAAATTGTATTGCTATCATCACTCAGAGTACCTGTGAAAGAAACAGATACAGCTCCAGAAGTGACAAGTTTCAGTGTTCAGTATTAGGTCAAGAGATGTCATTGTTTTCTCATAATGTATTTAATTAATGCACAATTGCATGGTTAACACATTAAATTTTACAGTCTGTAATTGAGAAATGGCTTCGCAAATGTTAAGTTCAGTCCCTACTTAGGATTTGGATGTACAGCAACTAGGTTGAGTCTAGTTAAACAATGTATTTAGAAACTCAATTAGAGGCTGCCTTTGCCCAAAATGTACAATAGATCACTTGAACATTCACACAATTCTCTACTAATGTCCAGATGAATCTTAATAAAACTGCAGTGAGAAAAGTCGATCCAAAATGAATTTAAAGTATTCATAAACCTACCTGCTGACATTCTCAAAATAAGAGTTTTCCAACCTTTTCCTTTTTATTTTTTTTTTTTCCCCCCACATAACTGTTTATGTTTTTATTTTTGTTTTACATCTAAGATGTGGAATAACATTTTTAAAAAGTAAAACCTTTTCTTTTTTCTTTTTTTTAATTTTCTTTTATTTTTTTTTTTTCCCCTCCAACTATTCTACCAACATCAGTGGAAAATTAAAAATGTACGGATTTCATACATTCTCATGAAGAGCTTTTATCTGGCAAAAGGGCACCCTATAGTAAATAGGATCATGGGCATTGTGGGTGAAAGAGTACCTGTGGAAAAAAGTCTCAAGATTTGGGTTGATGGCAAGTTAAATATGAACAAACAGTGTGCCCTGGCAACCAAAGGGTCAACCATGTCCTGGGGTGCATTGGGCACTGTGTAGCTAGCTGCTCAAGGGAGGTGATCATCCTACTCAACGCTTCTCTGGTGTGGTCCTACCTCAAGTTCTGTATGTAATTTTGGATGCCTCAATATAAGGACAGTAAAATATTAAAATGTGTCTAGACATGGTTAAAGGTCTTCAGGGCAAGACTTACAAGGAGTGGCTTAGGTCACTTGGCTTGTTCATCTTGGAGAAAAGGCGGCAGTGTTGCATCCGTTGCAGTCTACAACTTCCTCCAGATGGCAGTGTTCTCTCTCTGGTGACCAGTGATGAGGCGATGGAACGAAGCTGCACCAGGGGAAGTTTGGGCTGGACATTGGGAAAGATTCTTTACTGAAAGAATGGTCAGTCTCTGGAGAAGGCTCCCCATGGAAATACTCATGGCACCAAGCCTGTTAGAGTTCAAGGAGCATCTGGATGATGTTCCCAGTCACATAATTTAGTTTCAGGTAGTCCTTCAAGGAGCAGGTAATTGGACATGATAATCCTTATGGGTCCTCTCCAATTTGAGAATTCTGTGATTCCATTATAAGAAATCTCTTCAACACCTAAACAATTTAAACACTTAAAGTTTTTCTGTAACCACATTGTACTCCAGTTGGACATAACATTAGACACAAGACTTTTAAGCCACAATGTTCTGATTTATTTGGCATTGGAAAAATTAATGTGTTTAGGAGATAATGCACTAATAGAGACTTTTATCAAAACATCATCAGCTATGCATTCTTTCTATTTAAATTTATATTTCAGCTTGCATGGTGTATGAAATACAAACGAGAGTATAATGCATGGTCTTCCATTCATTTGCTCCAGATAAACATTTTATCATTCTCATGTTCATCTTCTAAACATATAAAAGACCAAATGTTTTCTAGAAATAAGAATAGTCAGGGAAGTAGGTCAAGAAGAGACAATAAGTGGTGAGCTTTTGATTACGCTGACATTTGTAGGTGGCCTGATATGTGAGCAGTAGACAACAATATAGTTGTAATTTCTCCATGTAGGTTATTATGGGTTTAGACCATCTGTCTTACTAAGCCATTTCTGCATGCAGGAAACTAATTAAACATAAGCTAGGACTCTATAAAGGGGTAATTGAGTTAAGGAGTCAGTTGCCAGTCGCATTCAAGCAATAAAATCAAGAAATAGGTAGTGACACCAAATGTAGGATCAAAACATAAAGTATGGCTGCTTCTTTTGGATATATGAGGACCTACTAAGAATAATGAATGTGGGAGTGAAGATTTCTTTTTTTTTCTTTAAACACTAAATGCTTAATTTTTATAGAATTAAACTATAAAATACCAGGCTTGGAAGTGATCTTTGGAAGCTGATTCTAAAGACTCCACTACTAAGACCCAAATAATTCCAGCTGTTTGTAAAACTATTTAAACCTCCTGTGTGCTCTTGTGAGCTCTGTAATTGAATGTCAGAGACCTTAAAGACAAATTAAAATATTAGTTTCCATCAGTGTTCAAGTAACTTTACTTTTCAGAACTCAGGACACTTGCTTGACTCCATATAGCAAGGAACGTCTGTAATTAATAATTTCCTGCAATGGGTCAATAAGGTAAAGACCATAGAGATTCTCACTTAATGAGGAAGTATAAACTGACTTGAAAACATTGTATTGCTTACAAAAATGAAAAAAGAAACAAATAAAACTAATTCTCGTTACCATTCTACACAAAAGAGAAAGTTTTCAATAAATAAGTAAATTTGTAATTACAACCTAAATGCTATGCATAAGGCTGCATCAGTAGTGACATCAACATAAAGAGCATTGAAATGCCTGTCTCTTGTGAAACAAACATTGCCAAGGGATGTCATTGGAGTGGATATGATTGCAGAGAATTAAACTCAACATCATGCAAACAAGATCTAAAGAATTGTTATGTAATAAAAGTAGGGCATTAATGTATGCTGCACATTTTGCAAACTTCTAATGATTTCAAGCCTACTTGCTTCCTGCCTTACCAAGTGCTCTTTTCCTTTTTTTTTGTGTTTGTATGTGTGTGTACAAAAAAATTTATAGAAGTTGTGGTGAATATATCTGGTTCCAAATATACTCAAGATGGTCAGATTTTAAGAAACTCAGATACTCCCATTCTTTAGATAAGATGTAGACCTATAGCTGAAGTATTAACTAGGGTATATCAGAGGCAGTACGAGGTGCAGGAATGTGTGAATAGTACATCCAGCACTACCTAATTATTCTTAAAGAGGCAAAATGATAGTGGCTGCAGTATGTTAAAGAGAAGAGAACTGAAGATAGCATTAGACAAATAAATAAGTGAAAACGGGTCATGTAGGAGAGCTTCTGGCTTCCTCCATCACCGCATACTTGAACTGTGCTCTCCACTGCTAAGCTCCAGTTTGGTAACGCATGGAGAGAAATCTAGTCCTTTCTCTGACGTAAAAGCATGAGTGTAATAGTAACTTAACGATCTTGATGGACTGCGTCCTAAGCAGATAACAAACAAAAAAAACAGACAAGCAGTAATGGAGGACAGCTGTGGATAGAATAGAGTTCACATAGGTAAACCCAGTATCTAGTAGATCAGTGATCAGATTTGAATTTGTGAAAACATCTTGAACCAGTTGCCCAGTTGAATATCTTGGTCTGTGTTGCCCAGATAAAACTCTACAAGATAAGAAGTTTTTCAATTTGACTGTACTACAATGGTCATATACCTCACACATGTAAGAACTTCTTCCCCTTCAAGAGATTTAAAAAGCAGTGATCATTTTCTCTTCTCATTGAATTATAGAATTTGTACTCTTTCAAGTGAATCACTCTGAAAATACTGGCTTTTGCACTGTGCCTTATTCGTATTGTTGCTACTGTTGTTTGTTTGCCATCTGGACAATCATTCTGTTTTAAATGTTAACCTCTGTCATTCATCTACATTTAGCTTTTGTGCCTGCTCCCTCCTGTTCCGCACTAGGGCAGGCAGTGACAATGCCATGGCTTGATGTGAGCTCTGAGTCTGCAGGAGGTCTGTGCTAGCAGCTCTTCAGGCTTTTCCTTTCAGGTTAGCAGTCTGTGAACTTCCTCCTGCATCTGAAGAATTTGATTTGTTCGTTGAATTGACAAGCTATTGATAGGTTGTGTGTAATTTGTTTCACTGTCTTTTTGAAGAAGAGCTTGAAGTTGAAGGAAATAACTAGTGATGCTTTGTGTAACATTAACACTTTTTGGGTTTCCTTCTCAGCTGGAAATAGTAGATAGGCAAATGATTATAGTAGCAGATGTGACTTATGACGTCAATGCTATTTCTGGCCCACTTAATGGAATAATCCATCAAGGTGAGAGCATAATGACAACAAGTGATGCATAAGCAAACAACCTTTGTGATGTCAATCCAACTTCTCTTGGTTTGTACCAGGTAAAGGTTACTGTGGCAATGAATGAATCACTTCTGCCCTGTCATTAGTAGGTTCGGTAAGAAAGACTTGTTGAGTAGCTTCAACCAAAATATCTAGTCCTGACTGTCTTCTCAGATATTACACTTCATGTTTCCTTCACAATTTTATGATATGTATCATGAGAGGGACCTATATACTCTGCCCAAAGTTCCTTTAGGATAAGAAGTCTAAGAGTATCTTGCATGATGTATCCCTCCTGTAGGAAAAATTCATATTGTAGTCCAAGATTTATCTCTAATGCTAGAATAAGATTGACTCTTTCTTTTTTTTCTTTTTTTTTTTCCTTTTTTTTTTTTTTTTTTTTTTTTTTTTTTTTTGTTTCCTGTTACTACAGGGGCTTGTACTCCAAGCAATTACTTCTAGGTCAGCATCTATTTGAATGTCTGGTGAAGACAAGAACTTTCAGATTTTCAGCTTCTTGTACCTCACATATATAACAGTTACACTAATTCGTGCAACCACCACCATGTATTTAATTCATATAAATCCTCCATTTCTGCCAACATTGCTGCATCAAATACTAATTCAAATCTGCACAGCATGCATTTGAAGCAGAAAAGTCCACTGTATAGAAGAAATGTTTGGAAGTCTTTGCATTTAAGAATTGCTTATTGTTTGGTTTGGTGGTTATAAATCATGAGAGTCCAGACTCATGCATCAAACATTTTGTCCTGATCTGACAGAAGCAGGAACATCTGATCTTTTTGTTGACCTTTTCTGGACCCATCACTTAAAACTAAATGCTGAAGATTAAAAGTATTCTTAAGGTTCCCTATGTGAACTAATGACTGCACGCGTGTTTGCGAGCAATGCACAGCAAGCTCCTGGTCACTGTCATCAGCACTGACCAGTACCTACTTGGGTGTACTGTGCTCCATTTTTGGGTACATGTCTTCATTTCCTTTGTGTGTAATAGTAAATGTGGAAAATCTGCTAGTTTACACCCATAATTTCCCCAACACCCAGCTGCAGTGTAGATAATATGTGCATCCAGCTGTAAAATTCAAAATTAGTCTGCTAATCCTGATTTAAGTATCAGTTTTGTGATGTCATATAGAGTCAACAACTACTTCAGTTATGCACTGATTTTGACAATGTCTATGTATGTTAGTTATCTTTAAAGTGATGTTGTTCATTATATGAATCCATACTGTTTAGACAACCCTAGTCAGGTTACTGTCAGTTTTGAAACAAATGTCTAGAAAAAAGAGCACAGGAGTTTTGCACATGTGTTTTAGTTGATGCAGCTTGAAATATGAAAAAAAGAGGAAAAGCAATAGCATTAAAACTGTTCTGAAACGCTGAAGTGATGGGCATATTTTCCACCTATCAAAAATACTCTTTTGTAATGTTTCTCCTCCTTGTTGAATAATGTGGAGGTCAGATGAACAGACAGTTGTTCACCAGACATTTACTTGTGCTATTCCATCAGGACTCAGGAGTCTTTGTAAGTGAATTATTGAAGCATATGGATTGGCCTGAAACCACATTTGTAAACCACTTCAGCTTTGGAAAGAGGGGTTGCGTGCAAGTTTTACTGCATCCACTCGGCTCTCTGGCCCGTGCTAAGTCTTAAACATACCAAGAAATTCTTTGGGATGATGCCAGTCAATGTAAACCAAAACTCTACCAGGGACTGACTGCCCTAAGATAATTCTTTTTAATAATACAGATGAATATACCCAGATGCTGTTTAATGTATTACTGCGGATCTGTTCAGTCAGTTCTCTACACATCCAGTAGCAGATCTGAGTGTTCTCTCTGTTAATGTCTGTACAACTTTCAGGACTAATTGCTTCAACTTAGGGCAACTTAGATCACTTAAAGAACCACTGTCAAAGATATTTGAAGAACTGGTTTTAATGAACTATGATGTTGTAAAAGTGAGACTTAACAAAGTTTGATGGCAAGGTTCACTCTATTACTGCACAAAGGATATAACAATTATTCAAAACTACCAAGACAGAATCAATGGTATCAAGACAAAATCAAAGGTTTCGAGATAAAATCAAAGTTACCAAGACACAAATCATAGTTATCATAACACAAGGTTATACACAACATTGGTCACCTTCCAAAGATCTTCCATTTGTGAAAGGTCTCTCTGCCTCAAGGAGGAACCTTGAGAGGTATCTTATCTCAAGAGGAGATCACCACCATGAAGGAAACTGCATAGCAGAGGGATCTCAAAGAAGACTCACTTAAGTTGTCATATGTATGGAATAAAGTGGTTGGCTTGTAGACAAATTGCATATGATTAAAGGAAAATTTCATGATTACATGAAAAGATATGCATGAGACACCTTGTACCCACAATTTCATTTCTTCTTTGATAAATGAGTCTTGGAAAAAGCAGCTGCTATTCATGTGTTAGTTTCATGGTCAGTGTTCCAAGCTCATATGCAGCAATGTTCCCTCCACCTTTCTCTTCTTTTGTGGATTTTCAGAGAACAGATTTGAACTGGAGAACTTCTTAGCCCATCTATAACTTAGGCATTTATCTCCTTTGAATCCCATACCGAAGTACCGCTAGTTTGGTTAAGACATCAAGATCATCTGTCATACTGGTGATTAATGCTAATACATTAATCCCTTATCGAAAGATCATAACCTATTCTTCTGGTGCTTCTGATTCATAAAGGGGAAATGATAATGCCCCTCTTTCTCAGATTATGCAATCATTGGCTAGAGACTTGAGAGTCTGCAGGTACGAAATTCTTGGTCCCGCTGTGGGTTTTTAGGTCATATTTACTTGTTAATTAAATAGAATCATTTTCTCTTCACATAAAATATTCAGAGTTACAGAGTTCTCCCCTCCAAAAAAAAGTCCATGACATATAAATTACTAATTTCAAATTTTCAACTGTATAAGAATTGAAAATCTGAAGAAAGTTGCAATATGTTAAGCTAAACTTTAATAATTTACTTGAATTTATTATTTTCCTTTCTACTTTTTTTTTTACCATTTTTTCTAGTTTCTGAACTTTGAATCCTGAATATTTCTGAAAGTATTAAATGGGATATTTGAAGATTTTCAGAATACTCTTTTATCAAAAGAGACCGAGAAGGGTTTTTAAATTTAAATTCAACACATCTTTCTCTGATCAATAGATAGCAACAGACCCACATGGAATGCAAATGTTTTGGCTGCATTGAGTCATTTGTGAAGTCTTTTTACAGACCACGATGAATATTCATGTTAGTTAAAATTTCTCTTTGACTTTTTGGAAAAAAGGGCTTGTTACAATGAAAAATTACATTTGATTTATTTGAATGTGATTGGTTTTTTGATTTTATCCTTCCTCAGTGCATTTAATGTCACTCCTGCAAGACACTAAAGTGAGTGGGCAGTAGTCTAGGGAAAAAATGGTATCCTTTCTCTAGAAGGTGAACTTTTTTGTTTTAAACTTTTCTTCATCTGATCTAATAGCAATTACTGCACCAGTTTGGAATTAATTACCTCAAAACATTGGTGAAAATATGGTCTCAACCTCTGCTTCATTGCTCTGTTTTCCTCTCTTCCAAGCTCCAGCACTTCCGATATTTTGTGAACTAAAAATATTACATAAGGGATATAATAATACTTTCATGCTACAAGCTTCCTAAAAAGTGTCAGGAAATTACAAGTGAGTTTCCATGTGGATAGTCAGGGGGGAGAAAAAAGTCTTTGCATTACATGAGCCATTCAATTATGTTGTTCATTGACTTTAAATGGATTACTGCCATGATGTGGTAAATAGAAACTGCATAAAGTATTTATATTTTATTTAAATGTCAGTTACTTAATTTACTTTCTCATTATACATTAAAGTAATGATCATCCTGTTTATTAGCGTTACATATTTCATGGCCTTCACAACACTGTATAACTTAAAATAAATGAATAGAGGTCATTACATTACCCATTGTGTAAGATGGTATCAGCAACAGTACACATGGAGAGAAAGCAGGAGAGAAATCGTTATGGAAAAAAGAGACCTGGGTGGTAGAATATCTTTGAGGAATCAGGGTGCTGTATCGCAGTTGAACAACTGATTTTTT